>APFE030182634.1:93974-114039 GCA_000404065.3 Pinus taeda | reverse complement strand
GTAGAGAACACAACAAAATGATGCACTTATCTTCATCTAAAATTTTAATATCAACAGATGCTAACTGACTTACCATAGTATTAAATGTGTTCAGATGCTTTGTCACTGAGTCTCCATCTTTCATCCTCAGGTTATACAACTTTTTCCACAAGAACATTTTGTTCACCAGAGACTTAGATTGGTACAAAGTCCCTAACTTGTCCCACAAATCCTTCGGTGTAGCTTCCCCTAATACATTTTTCAATACTGAATCTGAGACACACAATCATATTGTGCTTTTTGCCTTCCGATCCAACTTCTTCCATTCTTCATCGGACACTCCCGTTGGTTTAGTACCCGGATCTACCGCGATCGACTAATCTTTATCCACCAACAGATCCTCCATCTTGAGTTTCCACAAGACCATTAAATAAAGTCCAAAAAAAAAATTTCCCGAGAGACCCCGTAGAGGGGGGCTACCCGCCCCCCTCAAACCCCCCGAACAAGGGGGGCTGCCGCCCGCCTGTGACCCCCCCCGCTGTGCAATCAATGCAACAAAGGGGGGACTCCGCACCCTCTCTAACCCCTCATTCACTACGTAGGTTAGTCGTGGAAAGAATATAACACAACCCAACAAGAAGCCTTTGACTGTCTATGAGCAGCAGAAGGATTGTACTGAGAGCTGGATAGCTTCTGAGCTAAGGCTTTGTGTAATCAGGACATATTTCCACTTGTATGATATTATAGAGATTAGGGTTTTAGGCTGACGCTTTCCACAGGTTATTCTTTTGTGTTCATATGTGATTGATTTATTCTTCATTTGTTATATGTGTTCTATTTGATCTTGCTTAAAATTGATTAAGCTTCCTCAAGTTTGTTGTAGAAGTAGATCAAGTATTTTGCTTTAGTTACATTCCATTATCAAGTGATCTACGGTGAAATTTCTACACATTTTTCTTTTTGTTTTTTGTGTTGTTCAAACAATTGAACGTTTGTCGTTCAGTTGATTGAAGAACACATTTTCTTTTTATAATTTGTCGTTCAAACAATTGAATGTTTGTCATTCAATTGATTGAACATCACATTTTTCCTTTTATAATTTGTCATTCAAACAATTGAACGTTTGCCGTTCAATTGATTGAACAACACATTTTCCTTTTTTTGTTTTACACTGTTCAAACAATTGAATGTTTATCATTCAATTGATTGAACAACACATGTTCCTTTTTTTTATTCACTGTTCAAACAAGTGAATGTTCGTCGTTCAATTGATTGAACAACACAATTTTTTCTTATTTGTTTTCGTTGTTCAAACTATTGAACGATTACCGTTTAATTGATTGAACATCACAACTTTTCTTATTTGCTTTCGTTGTTCAAACTATTGAATGGTTGTTGTTCAACTTATTGAGCAACACAATTTTTCTTATTTGTTTTGTTGTTCAACCTATTGAACGACTGTCGTTCAATTGATTGAACAGCACATTTTTTCTTATTTATTTTCGCTGCCCAAACAATTGAACGATTGCCATTCAATTAACTGAACATCATACTTTCGTTGTTGTTTTCGCTATTCAAATTATTGAACGACTGTTGTTCAATTGATTAAACAACGAATTTTTTTCTTATTTATTTTCACTTCCCAAACAATTTAACGATTGCCGTTCAATTAATTGATCAACGTACTTTCATTGTTGTTTTTCATTGTTCAAACCGTTGAATGCCTACCATTCAATTAAGTGAACAACACATTTTGTTTTTATTTTGATTTCGCCATTCGAACAACTGAATGATTGACATTCAATTGATTGAACAACATTGTTGTTTTTTATTAATTTCGTTGTACAAATGATTGAATGAGTGTCGTTCAATCAATTGAGCAAACTTTTTATTTTCTATTTTGATTTTTCCATTCAAATGATTAAACGATTGTCATTCAATCGATTGAACCGCACCTTTTAAGAGCTAAATTGTGGATTTTTCTCATTTTTCTCTTAACCATTATGCCATTTTCTTCTTCTTTGGTATTGCAAATAAGCACCATTTGCATTGATTTGTGCCTCTTCTAAAGAAAAATGGTAATAAAAATATCATTATGACTTCTAAAAGCATTTTTTTGGTTATCTTTATCCATAAGCTAATACGGTGTATCTTACAATGGTTGTCTGAACATCTTTTCCTTTGGACACATCATGAAATGATTCATTATTCTTAGTCCATGCTGGCTTCCAAATGGATCAAACTCATCGATATAATGTTAAGGGGATAAGAGTAGAACACTTCCATTAGAATCTTCTTACTTCTTACACCATCCTCAATTCTTAAGGAGAAAATGAGCCTCCCTTTTTCTACAAGAAAGATTCCAAAAGAAAAATAAAATAGCAAAATTCTTAAAACTTTGTCCAAAGAGGATAGGGGGTCTCATCACGAGCCAACCTACCATGATCATAAGGATGTAACAGGTGACATTCTAATTTGGCTACCAAACTAAGGAAATGACCTTCTTGATAATTAATTTGTTAGAAGAACAAGGGGTCTCATCACGAGCCAGCTTGATCATTTTTGTTACACCATAGGGAGTGGCACTATGGTTATCTGGTCACCATCCCAGCATGATGGTCTCTTTGTGACAAAAGAATGAAATATTAACTGTAAGGACTCTAGATCATTTAAGAGGGTTAAAAAGCAACCTTGCCAAGGCTATGAATTCTTGTTGGCAATAGTGGCTCTGCTTGTGGTATTGGAGTATCATCTTATATTACCATATGACATCTACCTCTTATCATCTATGACTTTATTTCTAACGAAAATTTCCATTTGGTAGCACTTTTACAAGTCAAATAGCATGGTGACTTTAATCTATATTTTTTATATTCCATACATCCGAGCATTAAATGATAGTCATTAAACATAAACTGCCGATTATGCTGATGTGTTTAATTCCATTCACGGTAAATATCTTTGACATAATGACTTTAAATTGCTATTTTTATTTGATTTGGCCAATTCACATCTGACAATGGATATTTCTTAAATTCTTTATTGATTTGTGTGTTGTGTTCTTTAGATTGGTCGCTGGCATTTATTTTGCATTGGTTTATTTGCCTGTTTTTCGTGTGCTGAAAGGATGTGGATGCCCTTTTGTTGTCAGAGGGGGGATGGCTTGTATATGGACGGCACGTATTCTAGTTATGGATAACTGTGCGACAATCATTCAAAGTACCTTTGGAGAAGAACTACATGATGAGCATGAATGTGTAATAATTAGCAGAAAATTTTGATTGGTCGAAGAACGGCAACCATTATGGTGGCCATGCGAACCTATGATTTTGCATTAACTATGGATGACAGGATGAATGAATTAACTAAAAACGATAATAATTATCCAAGCAACGTCATTTCCTTAATAGTTGTTGCAATATACATTGTTGTTGTGTTGCATTACAGGGTAAAACAGAGTTGTATACAGAAGAACCAGACTCAAGTGCAGCAGCTATGGGCGGAAGAGCAATCCGAAGTGAACCTCCAGTACTAATGGTGTCAGATCAAGCTCGTGAAATCCTTGAACGCACTAGCTGGTTGCAGTATTTAAACAGATTGCAGGGATTCCATGAAGAGCTAATACTGGAATTTCTGCAAAATCTACAGAACGGTAATACAGTGGTCAAAGGCATAAGCATGATGGTTTTTAGAAAAGTCTTGGCCAAAGTCACCCGACTTCTGGCAAAAGGGGCAAAATGGGCGGACAAACACGTCCTTTTATATAGCGCAATTGAAGCATTCTAGGATCCAAGCAAGCAACTGATATGAATGGGGAAATGAATTCATCCTTCAGCATTGAAGCAACCATGGCAAGAGTTGGTGGTCATCATGCAAAGATATATCACCTGTGATGGCTGACATGACATGGTAAAGCCCCGAAAATTGAAACTTCTAGCCATTTTAAAGCAAATAATTTCAGTCAATATACCATTTTATCTAAATTCCCTATTACAGGATGTTGCTTGCTGAGTAAGGAAAGCCAAGGACCCACATAGTGTAGTCAGCCATCATGGGTTAATTAAGTTAATCATCACAAATAGATTGGCACAACAACAATTAACATGGGACAGTATCATAAATCCTACCTTGGCTCCACCCTCGGAAAATAAGGAAACAGAGTAGCAAGGGCCAAGAACCCCAGGCCCAAAGAAAATATTAAAGTGAAAGAGCCCCTCTGCAACCCTAGAATCAGCAAAGCGTAGACGCTCTATGCAAGTAAAATCCCAACGGCGCATCCCAATCCAAGCAGAGGAAGCCGGACCATCCTGCACACCTCCTCTTAGTCCGCAAGACCCTCCTTTACAAGAATATGACGAGGAAGTGGCAAAGGTTTTGGGAAGCATGGGAGTGTTTACCGAAGGTAGGAAACAACCAAGGAACACTGAAAAACAAAATTGCACCCCTGACCGGTCGTCCCTTGCTGACAATTATAGTCATGAACAAACCCAGCCATGCACTGATGCCATGGAGGAATAGAGGGAGTCAATTCCTGCTATGGAATCACCCCTCGAATCCGAGGAACATGAAGAAATGGCCAGTAGAAAGGAAACTCAAGCAGTAAGCACTGGTCCAGTGGACCCCCCAGTAGAAGGAAACCCTGAAGATGAAAACTTGAGAGATGCCAATCAACCAAGTGAATTTCCTTTTTGAAAGTCCCCTATGGACAAGGCCTACCAAGGAGAAGACCACGAGAATAATGATTGTTCAAGAGATACCATTGCATTGGGATCTCATGAAAACGAAATACATAATGATTATGAGTTGGAAGGAGAAATTACACCAGAAAACACAGTTCCAATTGGGAACATTCCTAATGATGACATAGTACAACCTGTACAGGTAGTATAGGATAACGCAGCTCCAGACAGAAGCCCTAGAGTAGAAAAGCCCTACAGGGCCAGGCTTAAAAAGGTGCTCAGAAAATATAGAAAACAGAAGCAAGTAATCAGGCAACTGAAATATTGGTTAAAAGAAGCAACCAGAACGAGGAAATTGAAAGCAGAAATGGAAAATGCAGGAACAAAAACAGAACAATGTTCTGCGAAGGATGTTGAGACTCAAACATAGTTTCTTGAGGTTTGTCCAAAAGAAACCCAGACTAAGCTAGCTATGAGAGAAGAGATTGCCATACAAACTGAGGATCCATGTATCTTTTCACAGGGAACTCAAACGACTTATCCCACTATGGACATTGATGTCAAAACAGATGTTGAAGAAAATGTTCAAGTCAATTCTGTAATTCTGGAAGCAGTTGAAGCTGCTATGCAGACTGACCCTGCGAAGACCCAAGATGCAGAGGCCCAAAGAGATGAAATACCCCTTTACACCCCCTTGGTAAGAGAGGCAGTTATCAAAAAATTACATAATGAGCTTTTGATAGTTCACCAAGAACTGGCTCAGCACAAGGAAAAGGTGGTCCCTCTACATGAACATTAAGGGCTAAAGAAGTTTGAAGCACTTACCAGGACTAAGGACGAGACCTTTGCTCAATATAAGGCTGAGCAAAAGAAGGTTGAAAATTTAGAGGGTTAATTGCAAAAAGATAGAGAGAAAATGAAGATTGTCTGTTCTCTCTATTCAGACACTCTATCTTGCGAACCCTCGCCACAAATTATACTTTATTTCTTATGGAAAGATACCTCTTGTTAAAACTTAAGGCCGTTAAGGCTGGTAAACCGATAGAAATCAAAACCACTCCTGGCTTTATCAAATGCTTTAGAAAGCACAATGAAAAGGTTCAACGCCTCCTTTGTGAACTCTATATGCATAATTTTGCTTTAGAGGATGACAGGGACAGCCACCCTGCCCCTTTTATAGGAGACATTCAATTTCAGGTGTTCCTCGCATTTGCTGCTAATCAGCTAAAATGGACCACGACTTACAACACATTCAAAAGGTGTGAGTATGGTATTGACCTATGGGTCAGAGGAGAGCCTACATAGCCATTACTCCTATCTGTTGGGCATAAATAGCTTATGAAAAAATACAGTGTCATAGGTAAATTGGGGCCACTCCATACTAATATCATTCATGCCAGAAAGGAATACTTCCAGGAAATTATTGAAGAAGCCTTGGCTGCATCAAGGCAAAGGTGGGAAGTTTCCAGTAACAATGTGAGGGGCAGAGAGCCATTCGGATATCAAAACTTGCAAGCTGCCTCTTCCCGTTTTTATAAATATAGCAATATGATTTTAACAATGGGGCTAGATTGGATAGGATGCCGCTAAAAAACCCTAATCATATGGTACCCTCATGATCAATACCGTAGTGATCATAACTTAAAGGACGATGAGATAACCCAGGCTTTTGCTGTCCTTAAGCAAAAGAATGGTTTTAGGAATTACGAGGAAGTATATCCTGCTTATTCCCTCACTCAGTTGCATTTGAACTATACGCTTACACGAGGACGTGCAACAAGGTAAGCTGGGGAGTATGTTGGGACAGGAAAAAGTTATGATTTCTCTTCATAAAATGCTTCATTTAGCATTCATCCTTATATGATTATCTCCATTTATAGATTAAAATGAGGAAAATATCAGCTAAAGTTGGATGAAACTATCTGGTAATAGAATAGGTAAATCTAGTATGAAAAACCAATTCTTTACTATCTTTGTATGCAGAGATGCGATTGGGAAAAAGTTGTTTAGTTGGTAGAATAGCATGAGGCCATAAAAGGGAAACGCCACGACATCTGGGGTAGACAAGGAAGCAGAAGATCAGTTCGAACATTCTTGTTTTATCATATGATCAGATTTTATATTGCAAAATCCTCAAGATCCCCTGATCCTAAGGATTCGCTTTTATCCAAGTTTCTCTTTTGTGTTATATATAGGGCCGAAAGGCAATTAGATACAATTCAAACTTTTAATTTGTAATTATTCTTTTTGAAGCATAAACGTTGTTAATTCAGTGACTCTGTCAGCTATTACTTGAAGTTAATGAAAGAAGGTTGCGTTTGATACATCTTTGTATTTTGAGTTTTTATTAAGAAGAGGCTTCTGGAAACTTTGGGCCCAGTCACAAGAAGTTCCACTGCTCCTTTGTGTTATAGTTCTATATTCAGTCTTTGCAATTGACTTAATGTTCAGTTATTTCATTCGTGAAGATTTGTGATATTGATTTATAATGTTGTTCAAATCGATTCAGAGTGAAGTTGTGAGATATACTTAAGTAAAACTTTGATTAGAATGAATGAAAGCATGTTGAATTGTTGTTCATTTGAATAGATGTTATCATATATCTTCAAAGACAAGGCTGATTAACTTCTATAGATTGCAATATAAAATGTTTGCCATTTCAGAATATTTTATCACTATTTGTTGTTTAATTACAAATTGTTGATTGATGTTCACTTATTGTTGTTGTTCAATTGAGTAATGCAAATTGATTTGGGTTGTTATAGATGAACAGTGTTGTTTGATAGTCATAGTTTCTTTACTTGATTAAGTGTGATTAGTCTTAAGCTTATTTGAACGATTCTAAGTGTAATTATTATTTGCATTCAGTTTCAATTGATTTCGGAACGAGTTGCATAGAATTGCAGAGTGTGTTGAGAGTATTTCTTTCATAGATAGTTATTTTCAGAGTTGTGTGAATTGAATTGAAGAATTAGCCTTTAGTGATTGCAACAATTAATCATTAGATAACCTCTAGCTTCACTGCACATACTGTGTTGGCACTCTTGAGGTAGAAAGATTTAACTCAGGTTGACAACTAATGTAGGGATTAAGATTCCCTGTAAAAAGATATCTTAGTGAGCCAACACATAGCTCGACTGGCCACAGCCCTTTTCAGGTGGGCTTGGGATTACAACCACTATGTCCCATTAATGTGGCCATGCCATTTGCAACTTCTCAGGTAGGTTTGGCTCATGTCCAGTTTGAAACAGATAAGGAAAACAACTTCATTGAGAATATCCAACACATTTACAGCAAGTCCACTACATTATGGAGAAATTAAATTCCAAGTACAAGTAGCGACATGATCAACATCAGGTGTCGCACAAGTTTTAGGTGGGCGACAAAGTTTGGTTGCATTTGCAAAAGGAACGCCTTACGGGAGGCTATCAGAAACTCAGACCTCTCCGATACGATCCTTACACCATTACCAAGGTTGTGGGAGACAATGCATTTGAGCTCAGCATTCCCCCATTCCTTGGCCTACACCCAGTGTTCAATGTGTACCGCCTTCGGCCATACTTTCCACCATTACTAGACACTTCCGACATTACAGAACAACTCACACCAATAGAGTAAAATCCAGATTGCATGGAACAAGCTGTAACTGATCATATCATGGACACAAGCACACTTGCTAGCATAAGATCCATCTGTATCAAGTTGTCAAAGCAGGCCAACTCCTTCACCAAGGTAAGGGGCTCACCAGGGACCAAGTTTAACTGAAGCTTACTCATCTCATGGAGGAACTCAATGCAATGGGGACGATTGCTTCCTAATGGGGGAGGAATGATCTAGGTGGATATTGGTGGCCACCTGCCAATTCCACTTGGACCCACACCATTGTTTCTTTCAATTTTTCAGTTTCCTTAATTGTAGCACAATTTACTATTTTTAGCAGTTTTTTAGGTCCTAAACTTCCGGAGCTATTTTGAGGCCCTGCAACATCATGATCCTCTTGACCACACAATCCCGTAGATGATGGTAATGGATATCTATATGCTTGGACCTGTCATGAAACATTGGATTCTCATAGAGTTTTATGCAACTCTTATTACCACAGTATATCATTGTAGGATCCATCATTTGACCAAACAATACCACTAGAATCTTCCACATCCAAATGGCCTTGCATGCTACCTGATTGGCAGCCATGTATTCAGCCTATGCTGAGCTAAGTGCAACTGATCTCTCTTTCCTGTTATACCAAGAAACTGCAGTTGAACCAAGGTTAAAGATTCCTCTAGAATTTCTCTTCCGATCTGATGGACTACTAGCCCAACCCGCATCCGTGAAGCCTTGCATCTTCACTCCCTCTGTCTTTCTGTACCATAATCTGTACTGTGTAGTGCCTCTGAGATATCTCAGCACATGCTTCACTGCCTTCCAAAATAGCTTGGTAGGATGAACCATAGCTTGACTCAGCTGGTTCACTGCAAAGCATAAGTCAGGTCATGTGTTCACCAAATACATAAGTGAACCCACCAGTTGCTGATAAACAGTAGCAGCTACTACCTCACCTAAAGTAGCATCCTCCTTCCTTCAGTTCCTAGCTAGAGGAGTCTGCATGGGTTTGCACTTCTCCATGTGAAAGCGCCTGAGTATCTCATTAGCATACTTGCCTTGAGACACAAATACTTCCCCATCTTTCTGCCACACTTCCATGCCTAGAAAGTAGTGCATGAGACCCATGGCCTTCATCTTAAACTCTCTTGCTTTCCCCTCCAAAATCCCTCAAAAGGTGGATCTGGTTCCCAACAGTAGGAATCTTCATTAAATGATGGGGAGCACATTCCTAGATATTCTCAATCACTGAAGCTCTTGAATATGTCAATGACTTAATAATATCATGTTCATTTATTATCTAATATTGGTTCATCCTGTAGTAGGGAGAAAGTCCCTATATTATCTCATTCAGAATTTACTCAATATTCTCTCTATATTCTACAAAATAAATAACATTAGGCATATAATATGCAATTATCTCTAAACCTTCCTAAGAACGTATTAAGGCTAAAAAAAACACTATTAAGTGTAGAAGGATAGATTTAATATAACCTTTATGTGCCTAAGAAATGTTAGATAAGTCTTAATTTGTGTCTAATTTGGAGGTCCATCACTCTTCTAGAGTCTTTTACATCACAATCACTTGGATAAACCCTTTTTTATGAATAATGGGGGTTGACACAACATCCTTTTAAACCATAGTGGTGAAAACAGGAAGGTCAACTTCTAAGTGGCATAATTTTGCATACGGAATCTGATTGATGTGATTCTTGTGTTGTTGAAAAGGTCTATGTGTGTAGAATAGCAAGAAAAGGTGAATCTTTTAAGCATCAAAATTTTACCCCCAAAAAATTCATTTGATGCCTCAAAATGCTCTTGGAAGGTTTCATAACTCGTTTTTCTAAACTAGGTCCTGCAGGTAAAAATGGTCCCGTGAGCTTATTCCTCCACTTTTTCCACTCCTAACGCATCAAGATGGATGAAAAACAATATAATGATCCAATTTAAATTGCAAGGTATAATGATGGGCCTTGGAAGTGCAATCAGAACCTCTGCATCTTCATGTGAAATTGCCCTTGAAGTCCGATCATGTAATGGTTGCTGATGGGAATTAATCTCAAACAAAGAATTGTTATAAACAATAACCAATGCATATTGTTGACCCCTTTACTTTTGTTCATCTTGTTGTATATGTGGATCAAGTTGAATAAAATCATTCTTCTCCTGTGCGTGTTGTAAACATATTTAAATATCAGTGAGAGTGGCCTTATTGATTTTGACTATTTTATGAACAATATAGAGTATTAGAGAGTTCAATAACTCTAATAATCCATCTACTCTAGCCATTTTCTCAAGCTCAAATAATAAAGGGTGTTAGATTCATTCGAAAATATACTTGCTTAGAATGTAAATTCAACAAGTAAAAGATAGATAATTATGGGTACAATATTCAAAATGCTAAAGGAGAATAAGAAGAGAGGAAGAGCACACTTCTAAAATAGCTAACCTCCTAGTAAAATGGTACTAGAGTCGTGCCACTCAAATTGGTTATGCTAATACTATTCAATGTTAAGAAAGATTTTTTCTCGCCATTGGTGCTGAAGAAAGTGTATTTCAAAATGATAATTGACGAAATAGTGCAACCTTTCAAACCCAAGATGGAGATATGAGAAACAAAACCATCAATGGCTCCAAATTCTCTCTTTATGTTAGAAAACAAATTAGATTACTTGCACCATATAAATGAACACAAGAAAAAGTTTTCCTAAAGTTAACATGTGTTGGAAGACAAATGAGTGATGGTGTTCTACGAAAGCACGGGCTGAAATGCCTCCAAATCCAACTTTGAACTACCAATTTTGGCCTCGTATCCATTGGTTGGTTGTCCTCCAAATATATAGAATTATAAAACCTATGACGCCTCCACTCTCATTCATCATCAACAAAGATCTTCAAAAATATAATTTCAAGACACTTAGTGTCCTCGAGAGGAATATATTTTCACCTATCAAGATCAAAGCACAAACAAAGACTTTCTATGACTCATACGTTGCAAGAACAAGTATTTGTATTTGCACTATAATTGAAGTTGCAAAAATATCATAGAAAGATGATGACTGAGGAAGGCTCTATTTCAAGGATCATAATAGTATCACTTTCCATGTTTGCATTACTTCATCCAAGCTATCATGCACAAATCACATGCTAGGTTATCTTGTCTGCATTGATGTCATGCCTCAATTATTTTCTCAATGAAAATACTATTCTAGCAAATTCTTGTGACAGTATGAGAGGGTCTTGGTGATGGTCAACATGACCATTGCTAGGAAGATGGCATGCAACTACCTCAAGAATCCCACAACACTCATTCAACATCTTTGTCCCCCTTTACTCACTGGCTTGCTGGGATATTTTTTTTTTCAAATCATCATCCTTATCGACGAAAGTAGAACATCGCTCAATACACCATCGATTGATCAGTGGATCTAAGAGAAATCAATATAATTTGAACCAAAGCCTACAACAATGAATATCTTTCTTCATTCCCAAGAAGAGGCTATAAATGGTGGATCTTATAGCTATTCTTCTAGTTATCCAAAGATATGACCTTCTTCACTACCCAGAAGGAGGCAACCAATGTAATTAGCATGAGCAACCTCTATGTGTTCTAGCTCTTGACATAAACCAAAAAATATTGGAAAAAACTTGAATCCTCCAATTTATTTTGATGAAAATGTGCATTTGAGTTGATACAATACAAACATAGCAACAACACAAATTTTGATTTTGACCTTAAAATGTAGATTTTCCCACTGTAGATCACCTAGTAATGCAATGTACTAAAGCAAAACACTTGATCTACTTCTACAAACAATTTAGCGAAAGCTTAATCCAACATGAGCAACATCAACCAAGAACAGTTATAACTAAGAATGAGAAGTAATCAACCATAACACAGAAGATATAACACGGGGAAAGCGCCAGCCTAAAACCCCAACTCTGTATTATCATACAAGTGGAAATCTTGTTCAAGTTACAAAAAGAATCAGCTCTCAAGCTATCCTGCTCTCTCTGCAATCAAACAATACTGCTCACAGACTCAATAGACATATAATATATCTTCCTTAAGCCCTCCAAGCGTCCTATTTCCTTGCGCAGTTTTGATTGGGGTCCAATGATATCACATCTATGAATTGGCCTCATCACTCTCACTGTAACCTCAGGTCCAACAGTGCAATCCTCAAAGAATAATATTCCTTCTGCATGCAAGGAATATTCACCAAGGAATATCCTAGCAACTAATAGTACATTGTCCCTCCATCTGATCTCAACTGGGTCTCTGACTGAACTGACATGCATGAGTTATCCATGAGTGAATCTTCAGTTATCTGAAATACATTAGTTACATGCATGCAAGCATTAATTAACTGAACTCTCATTAATTTAAAAAATTCTTAAATTAGTCTAACTGGACTTGACTCAGTTAACTGAGAGAACTAATTACAACTCAATATTACAACTCACTCTTATCTCTTTAACTGATGGATAAATCCCTCAATCAAAGGACAAATTGTTGCATGTGCTCACATAGACTTCAAGTTCATAATTCCTTAACTAATTAACTCAATATGAATTAATTAATCAATTTACAAATTGCTATTAATATCAAATTCGAATTTTACTTCCTATGTTTAGTCCAGGGACTTACTAAAATAAGAGGGGATCCCAAAATGCTATTTTTAGAAAAGTTGTTTTTAACACTTTCACTCTTCACCCATTAGCTGAACTTCTATTTATAGCCCAGCTATTTATAGCAGTGCTATGTTTAGCATCTTCTCTTTTTAGCATTTCTTGTTGCACATTTCAACACTCCCTCTCAAAAAGAAATGGATTACCAGTAACCCCGATCCTGTCTCTATGAAACTCGAACTTGCATTTTGACAATGCCTTAGTCAAAATATCTGCATCCTGCTCCTCCGTCGAAACATACTGCAACATCATGATCCTCTTGACCACACAATCTTGTAGATGATGGTAATGGATATCTATATGCTTGGACCTGTCATGAAACATTGGATTCTCAAAGAGTTTTATGCAACTCTGATTATCACAGTATATCATTGTAGGATCCATCATTTAACCAAACAATCCCACTAGAATCTTCCACATCCAAATGGCCTTGCATGCTACCTGACTGGCAGCCATGTATTCAGCCTCTGTTGAGCTAAGTGAAACTGATCTCTGTTTCCTGCTATACCAAGAAACTGCAGCTGAACCAAGGTTAAAGATTCTTCTAGAAGTTCTCTTCCGGTCTGATGGACTACTAGCCCAATCCGCATCCGTGAAGCCTTGCAGCTTCACTCCCTCTGTCTTTTTGTACCATAATCCGTACTGTGTAGTGCCTCTGAGATATCTCAACACATGCTTCACTGCCTTCCAAAATAGCTTGGTAGGATGAACCATAGCTTGACTCAATTGGTTCACTGCAAAGCATAAGTCAAGTCGTGTGTTCACCAAATACATAAGTGAACCCACCAGTTGCTGATAAACAGTAGTAGCTACTACCTCACCTAAAGTAGCATCCTCCTTCCTCCAGTTCCCAGCTAGAGGAGTCTGCATGGGTTTGCACTTCTCCATGTGAAAGCGCCTGAGTATCTCATTGGCATACTTTCCTTGAGACACAAATACTTCCCCATCTTTCTGCCACACTTCCATGCCTAGAAAGTAATGCATGAGACCCATGTCCTTCATCTTAAACTTTCTTGCAAGGTCCTCCTTGCAAGATTTGATCAGCTGATCATCACCTGTCAAAATCAGATCATCGACATACAGTACAATAATCAATGACTTACCTTCTACCATGATGTGGTAAAGGTTCGCATGTGCTTCACTCTTGGTGAAGCCCAACCCAGTGAAATAGCTGTTGATCCTAGTATACCAAGCATGGGGTGCTTGCTTCAACCCATACAGTGCTCGCTTGAGTCGGAAAACATGCGGCTCACAGCCAAAGGTCTCAAATCCTTTGGGCTACTCAATGTGTGCCTCTTCCTCAATCTTCCCATTTAGGAACGTCGTCTTCACATCCATCTGATGGATCTTCCAACCCATATGAGCTAACAGAGCTAGAATTGATCTGATAGATAAGTACCTTGCTATGAGAGCAAAGGTCTCATCATAATTGATCCCCTCAACCTATGAGAAACCTCGGGCAACAAACCTTGCCTTGTGTTTCTCAACACTGCCATCAGCCGCCTGCTTTAATTGTCAAGCCATCAGGAACTAACCACTGACTTGTCCCCAAGTCTAGGGATAACATCCCACACACTATTCCATATGATAGAATAGTACTCTTCTACCATTGCATCAACCCAGACTGGTTGCTACATTGCCTCCTGAAAAGATGAAGGTTCAATCACTACACACTCCCCAACCAAGGCCATGTAGCTAGTGTATCTCTCAGGAGATATCCTTTGTCTGTGCTGAGAGGATAGCTATCCCACATTCTCTCTTGCATCTAGCATGAATCTGTCAGCATCCCGCAAGCGTTCCCGCTTGTCTCTGGAAGACTCTCCAAGAGTGGTGGTCTCCACTACTGGATCCTCTACATGTAGCTGATCCACATCATCAGGAGGCTCCTCCTCCTTTGTAACTAAAATTTCCTCATCACCATGCAACTTGAGCTCCCTCTCAAGTGACACTCGCATGTCTCTCTGCTCGTCGAACTTCAGATCCCTGCGCACTATGGTCCTCTAACTGGTAGGCAGAAACACACGATAGTTGTGGGGTGTATCTATGTACCCCACAAGTATCCCCAATTCAGTTGTTGGGTCTAGCTTCTTCCAAGCATCTTTGGTCACATGACATAAAATTGGTGATCCAAAAGTGCGGAAGTGACTCACATTTGGTCGCTTCCCCGAAAAGCCTCCATAGGTGTCTTCATCCCCAAGATACGATGAGGACTTCTATTCTGAAGGTACATTGTTGTATTGCATGCCTCAATCCACAGAGGAAGTGGTAGGCTTTGGTCATGCAACATCGCTCAAGCTGCTCCCACAATAGATTTGTTCTTCCTTTTGGCCACCCCATTCTGTTATGGGTTATGAGGTGCCGTCAGTTCCCGTTTAATTCCTTCTGCTGCACAGAAATCTTTAAACTGCTAAGAAACATACTCTCCACCATTATCGCTACACAAGGCTTTTACTTTCTTTCATGATTCTTTCTCTACCAAGGTTTTAAACTCACAAAATCTCAAGAAGGTCTGATCCTTCTTTTGCATAAAGTAGATCCAACATCTACAAGAAAAATCATCAATAAAAATAAAATAGTACCTTTGCTTAGCAGTGGAGGCTGTAGAGAATGGTCCACATACATCTGAGTGAAATCACTCCAAGATTGCTCCAACTCTTCTATCCCAATCCTGAAAGGAAGCTTTAGCATACTTACCCAAGGTACATCCTTTGCATGTATCTGTGTGCTCCAGTTTTCCATTGGGTAAGCCAATAGAAATTTGCTGCATGATCTTCAAGGCCCCGTGATGCAAGTGGCCTAGTCTCCTATGCCATAGCTCGCCAACATCTTGGCTTTGCACCATCTATGCTTCAGAACTCAGTGCAGCACAGTCATCTACCTCTATCCTGTAGAGATTCTTTACTCAAATCCCTATTCGCTTGGTTTTTCTAGTGTCGATATTCCTTAGGAAAACTTTTCCTTTACTAAAGACTACATCATAGCCTTTATCTTCTAGCATAGCAACAAACACAAGATTCTTTTTCAAACCTGGTACATACGTAACAGTAGATAGGGTGAGAGGAGCACCATGCTCCCTCTGAAACACAATTGTACCTTCACCTGAGACATAGTACTTTCCATCATCACCCATCTCGATCCGCATCTAGAGATCCTTCTCCTCCAATGTATTGAAAATATTCTTGTCACCCGACATGTGGAAAGAAGATCCACTGTCCAGGTACCAAACACATCCCACCATGGATGAAACCATGCATGCGATAAGTGAAAAATCCAGCTCAAACTATGAGGCTAATGCATCACCATTAGATCCCTTGGAGGAACCCTTCTTGGATTTCTTTTTGTAGCTTTTAACCTCGTACAAAAGTTACCTACATACAAATTCTAAAATATAGAAAATAAACAATGAGAGAGCATAACACATAAAACACATATACACAGAGATTTTCCCCTGGATCCGAAAATCAGGACTACTAGCTTCATTTTTCATTATATTCCTTTCAATGTTACAATACATGCCGAAGCATCCAATACCATGGACCAAAAACCATCGCATCTAAAACCATAGGTAAGTTCGACCAACCTAATATAGGGTCCAAAAAAATTTCTCGGGGCACTGCCTTAGAACCCGTAGAGGGGGGCTACCAGGCCCCCTCAAACCCCACTGTGCAATCAACACAACAAATGGGGGGCTCTACCCCCCCTCTAACCCCCTAGTTCACTACATAGGTTAGTTGTGGAAAGAATATAACACAACCCAACATTCTCCCACTTGCTATTTTCTTTCCACAGGGGACCATAGGAGAGCTTAGTCATTTTTCTAGCCCTGAAACACCCATTGTTTCTCTACACCAGGAGAACTTCTCAAAGCTCACAGATTTTGTCAATGCATTTGCAATATTATTCAAAGTGCCCACCTTTACCACAACACCTTTTTTTCTTCTATCATATCCCTCACAAAGTGATACTGAACATCAATGTGCTTTGTCTTTGAATGATAAGCAGGGTTCTTTGCCAAGAAAATTTCACTTTGGCTATCACAGTCTATCCTTATAGCTCCCTATACTAACCCCATACATGAACACAATCTCTTGAACCAAACTACTTCCTTGCTTACATGAGTGGTTGCCATGTATTTTGCCTCTGTAGTTGATAGTGCCACTACAGATTGTTTCTTACTCATCCAACTGACTGCACCTCCAAATAGGTTAAACATATACCCACTTGTAGATATTCTCTAATCCAAATCTCCAACCTAGTCTGCATTAATAAAGCCATGAATCCAACACTCTGTCCAATCCTGGTCTTCCTTGGTAGCACAAACCATAATCACTAGTGCCACGCAAACACCTGAAAACCAGCTTCACTTCTCTCCAGTGCTCCTTCCCTGGTTTTGACATAAACCTGCACAATACTCCCATTGCATGTTCAATGTTTGGTCTAGTACAAACCATTGCATACATCAGGCTACCAACTGCACTTGCATATGGAACATGGGACATATCCTCTTCCTCTTCTTGTGTCTTGGGACACTATTCAACAGATAACTTTACACCTACAGGAAAAGGAACCTTCATTGGTTTACTATCCTGCATATTAAACCTCTGCAGTATTGTCTCGACATGCTTCCTCTGGTTTAACCATAGCTTCCTCTTTGCTTGATCTCTTTTAATTTTCATGCCCAAAATATAGTTTGCAGCACCAAGATTTCTCATGTCGAATTTGGAGGACAAGTGGGTCTTCAAATCTTGGATAATTTCTTTTTCATTTCCAACTAGCAACATATCATCCACATACAAGACCAGATAAATAACACGGTCACCAATTAATTTAAAATACACATAGTGATCTGCTTTGCTTATGGTGAAGCCAAGTCCCCGTATAAATGTATCAAATTTCTGATACCACATTCTTGGTGATTGTTTTAACCCATACATAAACTTATTTAACTTGCATACCAGTTCTTTCTTACCCTTCACTACAAATCCTTCAGGTTGCTTCATGTAGATCTCCTCTTCCAGATCCTCGTGAAGAAATGTTGTCTTCACATCCATCTATTCTACCTCAAAATCAAAAGTAGCAGCAACAGATCAAAGTAACCTAATAGAAGTTACCTTGGAAACAAGAGAAAAAATATCACCAAAATCAATTCTCAGCACCTAGGAATAACCTTTTGCTACCAACCGAGCTTTGTATTTCTCCACCTTTCCTTTTGCATTTGTCTTCTTCTTGAACACCCATTTGCTACCAATGGGTTTCCTTCCAGCGAGAAACTCCACCAGGTCCCAAGCCTCATTTTTGTACAAAGATGCCATTTCATCAACCATGGCCTCTTTCTAGAGTTTTCCATCCTCTGGATCTACTGCTTCCTTCACAATTCTGGGATCATCATCAGTAATAGATAAAGCAAAATTTGAACAGAAAGCAGATGGACTATACCTTTCTGGTTGCCTTCTTTCTCGAACTAATCTTCTTACACCCGAAGTTTTTGGTTCTTCATCTTCTGATTCCTCCTCTACTATAGAGTCTGATTCTTCCTCCTTTAGCTCAAACTCTATCTTCTCAGGTTCCTTTCATTGGACTTCATGTTTAATAACATCTTTCACCTCTCTGAACACCACATCTCGGTTGTACACAACCTTCCTTGTTGTTGGGTTCCAAAGCTTATAACCCTTTAAACCATCCTCATACCCAATAAAGATGCACTTTTCAGATTTACTATCCAACTTGATTTGTTTTTCCTTTGGAACATGTACATATGCATCACATCCAAATACCCTCAGATGTGAAAGAAAGGATTTATTACCAATCCATACCTCTTGTGGAGTCTTATCCTCCAACACTGATGAAGGTGATCCATTGACCAGGTAACATGCTGTCTCCACTGCCTCTGCCCAGAATTCCTGTCCTAACCCGGCACCACCGAGCATGCTTCTTGCCCTTTCCATCAACATCTTGTTCATTCTTTCTGCAACGCCATTTTGTTGAGTTGTATATGGAGTAGTCTTCTGCCATGCTATACCACACTTCTTACAGAATTCTTCAAATTCCTTACTGCAAAACTCTCCACTGTTATCTGTCCTTAGCACCTTTATCTTCTTCTCTGTCTAGTTTTCCACCAAAGCCTTAAATTCTTTAAATCTTTCAAAGACTTCATATTTCTTCTTAAGGAAATATATCATGTATTCCTTGAGAAGTCATCTATAAAGGATACATAGTACACAGACTTACCAATTTATGGAACCTTCACAGGTCCAAACACATCACTATGCATGAGATTTAATATATGTTTTGCCCTCTTACCACTAGAGGGGAAACTCACCCGATTCTGCTTCCCATATACACAATTTTCACAGAAATCAAAGTCCAGAGAGCTATTACTCATACCTTCTAACATACCTTTATCATGAAGTATTTAAAGGCCCTTCTCTCCAATATGTCCAAGCCTTTGATGCCACAACATGGTCTTCTCTCCAGAGACCACTAGATTTTCTGCTCCACTTTCAAGAACCACAGAACGGTTGCACCCACCAATAACAGTGCTACACTACATCTTGTATAGAGTTCCAGTCCGAACTCCCCACATCAATACTAGTGCTCCCCGAACCATCTTATAGGTATCCTTCTCAAACACTATTTTTACACATGCATCATCCAACTTTCTTACAGAAATTAGATTTATGGCCAGTGCAGGAATATGCAGAACACCTGGAAGTGTTCTAACCCTTCCACCTTGCAACTTCAACTTTAATTTTCCACGACCAATGATTCTAGCCTTCCTGTCATCCCCTAAGAAGACATCACCACCATCGTATTTCTCATACTTGCAGAACCATTCTCTATGGGAAGTGAAGTGAAAGATGCACCTGATTCAATCAACGATGCCTCATGCTCTACATGTGTACTTGAAGAAGCCAAGTACACATCCCCACCTTCATCTGAGGTGGTGTTGACCTCTACAAAAGGAGCATCATCAAATCCCTTTCCTTTATCAGGAGCTTTAGATTTACAGTCCCTTTTGAAGTGCCCTTCCTTTCCACATTTCCAACACACCACCTTTACAAGTTTTCCTGGAGATTTAGATCTCCCTCTAGATTTAGACTCCACTCGATGAA
>APFE030182634.1:46964-88361 GCA_000404065.3 Pinus taeda | reverse complement strand
CTTTACAAGTTTTCCTGGAGATTTAGATCTCCCTCTAGATTTAGATCTCCCACTCGATGAATTATTTTTGTTTCTGTTTTGGGACTGTCCTCGTACATACAAGGCATCACCATTCTGGCTCTCCATATTTTTCCATCTCATCTCCTCCGTCAGCAAGGATGAAACTATTTCATCAAAATGCAAGGCAATTACATTGCTACCTATTGCAATAACCAAACTATCCCACCAATCTGGTAGAGAACACAACAAACTGATGCAATTATCTTCATTTGAAATGTTAATATCAACAGATGCTAACTAACTTACCACTGTATTAAATGAGACCAGATGTTGTTATGAAACCAGCTCAAGAAAAGATAGAAAAGATAGATCAACGCCTTATAATTCAGCCTCTTCAAGGGGGCAACCTCCTTTACATTACATAAATGAACAATTCTTGGGTGATTCAAATGAAAAGACCTCCTCTCTATATATAGGAGTCTAAGGGGTCATAACATAATCAGAGCCTACATAACAATAATAATGTAAGGGCACATAATAACAATAGTGGGCTTCTATGGGGCACAATAGTAACAATATGGGCACTACATGGGTACATCAATATAATAAGTGGGTTGTACTAATAACAATAAGGGGTTACACTAGTAGTATAGGGGCCTAACAAGCAACAACAAAGGTAAACATACTAACGCGTGACAAAGGCAAGAGGAATATTGTCGACAGCAAAGAGGCAGAACAAAGGTGCAAGTTTAGAGCAAACCCACTTGTTAAAAATTTTGGGCATCAGATCCCCCTACACCATGTTTTGGGGCTCAAATCCCAGGTTTTGGTCAAATATATTGTAAGACTTCGTGAATTGCGGACATGGAGTGCGAAGTATAGGTTGAGTCATAGGGTTGTCCTCCCTAAGTTTTGTAATATAATGTAATGTCATGTCAGCCTACCTATGGTCCACGGACCATGGGATTGTATAAATAGAGAAAGGCTATAAGTTGTAAAGGGAGGGAAGGAAAAGGAGATGGATGAATATGAGTGGTTAGAGCATAGAGTAAGAATCTAATGGTATTGGGTCATAGTATTAGTAAGAGGCTCTTTAGCTGAGTGCGCAGAGGCCTAGTAGAGTCCGCAGCTGAGAGTGCGGACCCCTACAGCTGAGTGCACAGGGCGGTGTCGAGTCTGTAACCTTGAATGAAGAATAATAAACAAAATTTTATTCCAAATTCTATGCATCTCCTTATGTATTGCATTCTATACATTTATATTGTTTTGTTTATCGTGCACACTTATATGATTACTGGATATACTGTTAATTATCACTAGTCTTACACTGATAAGTTAAGTAATCAGGTAATATCAGGTTAAATAGTAAGGACCTTGGGTATAATATGGAACACGCCCTAAGTAGGGCTACACGAAGGCAGCATCACAGGTTGCAAGGGACTAATAGATGCATGTAGTGATGTGTGTGTGGGGTCAAACCATGGACTGCCAGAAGCTCATCAGACATCCCAAGGTGCGGAAACCTTGTCCTAGCACCCTCCCATACTACTTCGGGTGAGACCTTAGTCCATACTCTGCGGACTGTTGCCGAAAGGGCTAGTAATACTGGGATTTGTTGGCTTGTAGGGGCCTGACCCAGGTTCATAGGTGAGTCGAAGGAGTGCAATACATTGAACCTTTGCGCGATGATGATAGTGATGATGATCTCGATTGTATTTACAAGATAACCACGCGAGAAGAGGATTGGGTGAATCCAACTGCAAATGGAAGGATTTCGTGGGAGCGTGAAAGCTCCTACACTTCAGATTTAGACGAAGAGATAGAGCGATGGCAGAATTAGCTACATGAAGCAACATGCTTTATTGCAACAAGATGGTTAGATCACTGCGCTGCATGGCAACAGAAGCAAGGGATCTTCCTACATATGATGGGTTGACTGCAGTGGATGAATTCCTAAAAAAATTTGAAAGTGCAGTACCAGACCAACAGCAGTTCAATTCTCTAAAGTGAGCACTGCACGCAACGCTCGCATGATGGTGGGGTACACATCAAGGAAGTTTTGAGGACTGGTGTGGATGCAAAAGGATGATGCACCTATGCTTTGGAAAACCCCAGCTCAGAATGAGAGCCAGTCAACAGGGGCAGATCAACTTGTGCACCCACCTTTCCCGATGGGTATGGACATATGTTGTATAGCCCACACAAGTGCACACCATTCCGAGAATAGAGAATCAGAACAAACCAGAACAATAGGAAAGGTGACGCACGCTACGAATTATCCATGGAGAAGCATTCGATAGGGTGTGCGAAGTACTGAATAGGGTTCACCAAGTGATATGCACTGATTAGGACATATGCCTACCATGGTTCAATGGGCCTATAAGACCATGCACAAAACCTTGATCATAGAAATGATTCCAAACGTGCAAAATAGAGTAAAGACCGCAATTTCTAAAGAGAATGTAAAGAGGAATCCACACGTAATAGCTCCTCCATACGTGAAAGTGTGCAAAGACTAGGACTAATAAATCACACAGCTACGTGAGGTCGAACACATAAGGATCAGGAAGCCATTCAATGAGGGAACCTTAGACATCGCGAACTCAAAAAAGACCAGGTACAATTCAAGAAGAAAATCATTTTGATGGACACCAAGGTCAAGAGGTTGGAAAACGAGATCAAGTAAGAATGTCTCGTCGATAAACCAAGGATGACAAGGCAAGGTGTGAATGATCATACCACTGAATTAGAAGAGTGTCACCAAGAACTTATGATTTTGCTGCCATGGCTATGACTACATCTCACCAAACGTAGTAACCAGGGGAGCACACAACATATGATAGAACGCGTGGCGCTAACTGTTGCGAGGGAACTTGGGGATTTTCCACAGACTATACTGGAAGGCAAGTTGAAGCCTTGCACAGGTGGTGAGACCACCGGACTAGCCATAGGAATTACATTCCCAACACACTAGGCAATTGAAAGAGAGCACGGGACTATAAAATAGTCTGTTTGGGAGCTGCACGATAAGGGAGGTGCAAGCAAAATCAGCATGTCACAAGGTTCGCACCCGCGCATGGGGGGCTATGCTGCCATGTGGGTAGGCTGGTTAGTGACTATTGATGTCATTTTTTATAACGGTATGTGTGATTTGAGGCCAAATGGAGCAGGCAACAAGAATTTAAGATGCGAATTAAGGGCAAGATTTGGGACAATCTGGTGGCAAGAAAGCATTGATGGTCGAAAATTGGGGAGAATGGTCGAATTTGAATTCAAAAGGCACTTTAAAATTGCAAAGGCTAGCCATGATAAAACACTTATTCACTTGAGATTTGAGCAGTTGATTAGACCACAGAGTGTTGAGCACTGAGCGTTATTCGAGCCCCTAAGTTCGCGAAAGACCACATACAATTCAAACAAGATGGTGGCTACCAGGAGAGGTTTGGGATTTGCAGAAGGAACCAGTAACGAGGATGCACAGAACTCCATGGTACACGATGTTCTTGAAGATACTTGGGTCGCACCAAAAATCCCGAAATCACCTCAGACACCGAGACTGAAAAGATATAAGCATGCAGTGGGACCAGTCTGCATGTCCTCGAGGAATCTGTGGTTCGGTAAGCTCTCAATGGAAGAAAAGGGCAAGGCTGTCACCATTGAGATAGATGATGAGGAGGAGGACCTACAAGCTCTCATTTATGAGATAGAGGAAGTAGAGGACATGGAAGAGGATATTCAGTCGGTGCGCTCTGTAGTGAAATTGCCCGAGTACGTCCCTCCATGAAAAGGGAAAACTAAGATACCAAAGGATCTGGATGCCAGAAAGAGTGCACTCCAGACCTCACTCCTCCCTGATGGAATTATGTTTGAGCACTCACACCTAGGTCATGTGGCCACAATGAAGTTCAAAGATTGGGACCTCGCAGACAGTGAGAACTTCCCACACTCAGAGATGGAGAGCCTAATGAAGCAGAGCATGGATGGACCAGTAATAACATTTGAGCCACGAAAATGGTCATGCGGTGTGGAGAAGGCTAGATTGCTTCATCTGTTTTGGATACAACACTTTCACCATGCACCCATCACCATTTTCATCATCAAGCAGTTACTTTTCTTAGTGCATGATGGGTACTTATGGCTGGGGAGAATATTCCCATCACAGTGGCTCTCGTCCACATAATTTCTCGGCTTCCCTATAAAGGAAAGGACCCTGTGATGATAGCAGGAAAGAGTGGTGATTTGGCTCTCGTGGAAGTCATGAAGAAAAAAAAATAAGCTCGAGAAGAGAAAGAGGGGTTACACCATTAACAGTATCAAGGATAAAGGGGTGTGCGTAGCCACCCAACTCTTGGCCAGGAAGGTAATGAGAAAATTTTGCGGTGATGAAGTACCAGCGCCAGTAGTTGCATTGGCTAAACAATGCATAGAGGGGGTTCAATTCACTTGGACCGAGTTCCTCTGCAAGGAATTCTTGATCAACTACAAGGAATCCCAAGAGCAGGGTAAGACCTTCCACTATGCATGGTTGCTTTTGTCCATTTCGCTGGTGGCAAGAGAACTACTAGAGGATAGTTAGTTCTCGAGCATTGAGCATGACATAATATAGGTCGGTGAAGTATTCGTCGCTCTGGGCTACCGAGGACATGAAGCGGATTTGCAAGATAAAGATCTTCTAGGTGCTCATGGAGGTGAGCATCCGGATGTGTATTAACAGGAGGTCACACCTATCCCCCACAGTGCATAATAGTCTGCGGAGATTTGTAGACTTCAAGGCGGACATACACAATATTTACATCAAGGTGCGAAAGGATCTGGTGCAGTAGTGGACCAAGATCCCCTTCATCGCCACTAATGTTGCAATTTTTATAGTGTTAGAAACATGGCCTCTTGAGTGCTGTGCCCCGGATTTGGAGGAGTTGGATAGGACAACAACACAGAAAAGAAAGGATGAAGCCAAGCTAGGCATCACACAGCTAGCCAAGAAGAGGCGCAATGAAAAAGTGACAGTAGAGGTAAGGGCAGTCCATGAGGTAGCATAAGTAGCCGAGGAGCAGGCAAAGGCTACCAAAGTAGCAGTAACAACGTAGACAATAGGGGCCACAATAATGGAGGTAGAGGAGGGCCAAGAATTTTCTACAAGATAGGAGGCAGAGGGCACAGACCTTGCAGAAGAAGGCATGGAACTGGGCAAAACTTCTACCCAACTCAAAAGGCCGCGCGTCACAGAGAGATCGGGTCCACGAAAAAAGGTCAAGGCCTCCAAATTGACCATTGACCCAATATCGTTAACGGAAGCTGACATTTATGACATCGGCGAGATAGTTCGCGATGTCACCAAGGAAGCGCTCCAAGAAGTCTTGTCAGAGAAACAGACTATGTTGGGGACCCTAAGGGCGTAGCTACAGGAAATATAGGTGCGGCCCCCATAGCAAGGAAACATAGCCACCTACGTCACAACAGGCACATCAGCATCATCGTAAATGCTAAATGCAAGGATGACCAATACCATAGTGCTACCGGAAGGGGGACTAGCAGCAGAGAATGAGATCGACAGAGCCACGGTTGGCAGGATCAAGGGACTTGGCCTTAATTTAGCTTCCCTTCCATGAGACACACTGCGCCAGCTGCAGGATGAAATAACAGTAGAGCTTCATGCCAAGGAGTGTTGTACGATTCAGGGGATGAGTGAAAAAAAGATCAACATCGAACAACTTAGCCTGCAGTGTGAGGAATTGGTGTCACAAAACCAAAAGTTAGTACAAACAGTGGATGAAGCGTGTCGGTGTGTCCCAAAGTTGTCCATTGCCACAGACCTGCCAATAGAAGTGGGGATCTATTGTTTGGCAAGTGGAGTCTGAAACACACACGAGGAAATAACACGAGTGCAGTTGCAGTTGAATCTCTAGATTGCCGAGTTGCGGAAGAAGGTATAGCCTTCCACTCCCCTGGAAGTTAGAGAGCAGTGCGAGACTTTACCAGTATGTTGGATCAAGCCTTTAGCATCCTCACATCCTTGTAGGAGGAACCCAACATACATCGCCTAGAAACAGAGGTGCGCAAACATCAGGAGTAGTATGATAGTGTTTGAGGAACTGCACAGACAGTCATCCTCACTCAATGGTTCACAAAGATGAAGCAAGCAAGGGCACTGAAAGAGTAGGTGGATGCCGCAAGACAAAAAGAGGCACTTCTCAATGTGCACGTCTAGCCATGGATTGACGAGGCCTTCACCATTACAACAAATATGGAGGGCAACCTCACAGAGATGTTAGGGCTCTATGCACTAAGGCAAGGATTTGATCCTCACAAAGAAGCATCATAAGAGCGCATGCAATAGGTCCAGCAAACCACAGAATAGTGCACTGTAGACCTCCGAGCAATGCGGGACCAGTTGGAGGGACTCCGCGCCAATATCGCAGTGCCGACAGAGTGACTTGAGGGCGAGTCATGATGTTTGTGTTGGGGACCTGTTGGACATCAGATCCCCCTACAACATGTTTTGGGGCTCAAAGCCCAGATTTTGGTCAAATGTATTGTAAAACTTCGTGAATTGCAGGCGCAGAGCGCGAAGTATATGATGAGCCATAGGGTTGTATACCCTAAGTTTTGTAATATAATGTAATGTCATGTCAGCCTACCCATGGTCGACGGACCATGCGATTGTATAAATAGAGCAAGGCTCTAAGTTGTAAAGGGAGGGAAGGAAAAGGAGATAGATGAATACAAATGATTCAAGCATAGAGTAAGAATCTAAGTGTATTGGGTCATAGTAGTAGGAAAAGGCTCTACTGCTAAGTGCGCAGAGGCCTAATAGAGTCTGTAGCTAAGTGTGTGGACCCCTGTAGCTGTGTGCACAGGGTGGTGTCGAGTCTGTAACCTTGAACAAAGAATAATAAAGAGGAGTTGATTCCAAATTCTATGCACCTACTTGTGTATTGCATTCTATACATAATACTATTTTGTTTATTGGGTACACTTATATGATTGTTGGATATATTGTTAATTATCACTAGTCTTACACAAAAAGTTAAGTAATCGGGTAATAACAGGTTAAATAGTAAGGACCTTGGGTATAATATGAATCATGCCCTAAGTAGGGTTGCGTGAAGGCAACATCACAAGTTGCGAGGGAATAATATATGCGCGTAGCGACGTGTACGCAAGGTAAAACCGCGGACCATCAGAAGCTCATCAAACATCCCTAGGGTGCGGAAACCTAGCTCTAGCACCCTCCCATACTACTTTGGGTGAGACCTCAGTTCGTGCTCTGCGGACTGTTGCTAAAAGGGCCAGTAGTACTAAGATTTGTTTGGCTAACTCACCTTTGAACCTGGGTCAGGCCCCTACAAGCAAATAATAAAGTAGCTTGGCAATATAGGCGAAGGGGAAACAACGCGACAGGAGGACCGCACAAAGGTAGAGAGAAAAAGAGAGGATGAAGGAAACAATGAAGGAGTTGTATGAGTTGAAGGAGAAACTCTGGAAGTAACAGAAGTTGTACAGAAAGGAGAAGGAAGAATAGCAAGGAAACATATAGCAAGGGGTGCAACATGTGTAAATAGACGAAATTTCATCCGTACAGGTAGTAGACTCATCCAAACAGTAGGCACCAAACACACAGGATGAGCAGTGGTATGACTAGGACTTTGCTCAAGGGATTGAATAAGCAATTGAGCATATGGATAGAGATATGGAGCAACAATATTTAGAGCAAAATATCAATCTCATGCCTTAACATGAAGAGGTCGACCCACCAGATTCATCAGATCTAGAAGCATAGCAAGTCCAAAGTGACCAAGGAGATATTGAGATCCTTGGAGACAATTCGGAAGGAGAGGTACACAACATATCACTCGACGAGTCACAACATAGAGTTGTGGAATCACACAGAGTGTCTACTCCAGATGAAAACACATATCCTATGCAATTTGAAGAATGACTGATCATGTTTGACGTGCACAAGCATCTAACAACATTGGTTGATCCTACCAGAGCATATGCCAAAGCCACTAGATTGATTTTCCGCTTCTTGTCAAGAGACAATGAGTTAATGGCTAAGGAGTTACAGATGACCAAGCAGGGAGGAGAACTGGTTATAACATCTACCTGAGTAGAGTTGAATAAGGTGATACTGGATGAAGCATCATCCCTTGAGACAGTCATGCAAGTGTTGTATTCCAAGTTTGTTACTGTGCAAAAGGAAGTTGTCCATCTCAACAGTTGGTAGCATCAATGTGATAAGAGAGCACGTATCTTGTCAAATGTGCATATTGTTGCTGACCACATGAAAACATGGACAATGAGATAGAAGAGAGCCCCGTTACTCTTGCAGAAGATGATGAAGCCCAGAGCAGGCGAGCTGAAGGCATGCATCCGGAGTCAGATCTAGAACTATGAAGGTCTCCCACAACTCATCACTAGTTTGTAGGCTTCCCATGCACGAGTATTCAAGAGTATGGATGTTGTTGTGCATGCAAATGTGATCCCATCTATTGGGACACTCACCAAGGAAAAGGCAAAGTCACAAGTCTAACTGGATCTTGACTCGTACTTTGACAAGTTGATGCACATAGCCACCAACATAGACTTGGTGATCAATGCAGAAACCATGCATCGCTATGTCATTGGTCCATCCGGAATGAAGACAATGATGTGCATGTTACTAGATGAGTTGGACAAAGGAGCTAGAGCAGTCTACCCAGATGAAACGGAGGCAAGAGTTCGTTTCCAGAAATATGTCACCACAGAGTACACGGACACCATTGTGGACTACCAAAATTGGCATCAGTTTGCCACCATTGACCATCATGAGGATGTCGAAGAGCTAGTCTTCCCACAGTTGTGTAATTCATAGTGATGTCTTTCATGGCTTGCTCAAGCCTATTTTGTCTCACATGGCTACATGTGCAGATTGTATGTAATGTCTTGTCAAGTGGAAGTTCAAGTGTCGATAGTTGGATGTAACAATCATAGAGTAGATGAAGAGTCATGAGGGTAGATGAATAGTCACAAAGGGGAATGTCAAGAGCCACCCCACCCTTTTCTATATATAGCCCCTCATAACTCATTTTAGAGGCTTTTAGTCAGCAATGCTTATGATAGGAGTATCTTAGAGAAAGCTTGGAGAGTATTGTAATGAGGCTTGGCTTCTCCATTATGTAGAGCTAGTATATCTCTTTCAAGGAGTAGGTGACAGAGATTGTAACGTTCTACTATCGGAACTAGTGGTTGTTCATGGTTGTATTATATGACTAGAACCTTCGATTCTTAATGAGCCAACATGTTCCATGCATATTTCATATTGTATTTCAGCTATCTTGTTTACTCTAAATGATATATGTATCAGTTTCCTTACGCATGCATGTATGGATTTTATGTATATGTATGTATGCATATTACTGAAATGTGTTGTTGGTTTAAGCATCACTTTGGATTTTCAGCTTAATTTCTTTCTAGTTTCTGATGTATCCTTGCTCGTGTGTTCCCTTCTTAACTCTGTGCTTTCACAGGTTTCCAAGGGGCGCACTCCCCTCACCCTCTGTGTGTTAGAACTATTCATGTACCTTCCCTGACTTGTTGCATATGTCAAACCCTTTATGCCAATGGGAAAATCTTACTTGAATCTACGCGCAACCATGGTCAAGGTGTTACCGTACGACCCACTGTTGTGACTCCTACACCAAATGGTCTGAGGTCTTTTTGGGACTTCTTACCGAGGAGTTCCCCTAACATGTTGGTGGGTCCAAGACCATCTACATTCCAAATTACAAGTTTTTTCCTCTCATCCAATTTTGAAACTTTGCACATCTATCATGGATTCCATCACACTCATCCCTCCACGATGTATTTCACATGCCGAACTTCTCAACATCATGAGGGAGTTTTTTGATCTCTTGTCCAAATTCATGTATGATGGTGAAGGTGAAGTAGCCTGGACTAAGTACTTAGAAGACTTCTATGCAATCCTTAATAATGCAGATGAGTTTTATGTAGAAAAGGTCAATCTGCTGTTATCATACACACTTTGGGAATCCTCACAATGGTGGTGCTACAGTTTGCCTCCCGATAACATGCACTCACTTGAGCAGTTATGTAATCTCGTTGAATCTACTTTCCATCATTTCGATCCATAACCTCTTGACCAAAAATTGTCACAAAAATGGAAGGCCTTTCATTAATCGCATATGGAATTTTGGGAATGCTTCCGTGTGTTGAAGTTTCAAGCTCCAAAAAGTCAAATGAAATTTCCATACCTTCGGTGTAGATTCGAATATTGTCTAAAAAAATCAGTCAATCCCAAGAATAAGTTCAAGCCCAAGCCTCACTCAACATACTTCGGCGATTGAGCTACATAAACACAGATGGACACGATCGCTATCACAATTGACTATCTGCCATCCCCTCATCAAATAGCTCCACCTCTACAAAGTGATGTGGGAGAATAGGCACACACATCTGTTCAACTGTCACATCCTCTTGACATTGATCCTTCCAATTTTTGCGCAAGCTTGGTTGTGAATCCATTAGGTTATCACATGTATTTTTTACCTCAACCTCCGTCTTCATACTCATATGATCCTCCAGATGACACTGTTTTGTGTTCTTCAATTTTGGACTCTAGATTTGTTGTGAACGAGGATCAAGCTATCAGCGGAGTTGGTGTTGCACAACCAAAATGCACTATCATTCATGAACAATGTGACTGGGATCTTGAACATCCACCGACAGTAGAGGACCATCCCTTTCTGTCCAGGCCTCCTCAATGTCTTCCTGACAACTTTGGTGATTCTTCTATCCATGATTTCACATGTGTATCTCCATCTATGGATGCACCCATGGTTGATAATTCACGGAACACACCAGATGTTAGTCCATCATCCAACAATGGAGAGGACACATTATTCATTGAAAATCCACTTGGATTTTCATCTACCTTTTCTGGAAATGTAGAGGGTGAATTTTTTCGCTTCTCATCTAACCCTGTGTTTGATTCATCAGATCATGAGGATGCTGATGAAATCATTGATTTTTCTTATCATAGCTGTCGTGATCTATTTACTCCCATATTCGATCACGATGATGATTCTATCGCAGTTGATTTTTTGAAGCCACCTGGTTATGATGATATATCTATCGATGAAGTCGAAACCCCACAAATTGTTGAGGCACTTCAGCCTGAGCTGATGGTTATGTTAGGCCCTCGCTATCCTAAGCTTGGTTTCAAACACGATTAGGAAATTTTTGAAACACCCAAGGCTCCTCATCACTCATATGTATGCATTTAAGATCAATCTCATACACAGATCATGCTTCCTCCACTCTAACTACATGATCCCATCACTCATGCATTAGAGGAATATTACATAGCAAGCACACATGCACAACACAAGTTGTCTTTGTTTCTTTCATTTGCTTACATGTCACAGTCAAGAGTATGCGTATGCTGAACAGTTGTGCGCAGTGTTACGGAACACCATGATAAGTCCACAAATTGTATGTCATGTACTTGCACTCACTTATGTTCTGTGGACACGTTCAAACTTGGTGTGTGCTTGTCTTCATTGTTATATCTTTCATGTTTGCTGGTTTGCATAGATGTGTTGTTCGCAAACCATGCCTTCACTAACATGGGTCGACCAATGCACTAGTGGCTGCATTGGAAGTATCACTTCACATGATCAGACCCATGTACCATTAGCTTAGGGGTATGAGTAGTGTTTTCTTTTGGTTTTTTTTCTTACATGTGTGTTTGCTTCTTACCTTGCATATATGTTTGCTTTTTACCTTGTATGTTTGTTTTCTTGCATGTCTGTTTGCTTACTTTCTTTGCTTCTGCATTTACGTCTTCTTTCAGTTTGTTTTGTGTTTGTTTGCTCGTTTATGTTCGTAGGTTATTTTCGCATGAAAGCGTGTGCAACTTTTGAAACAAGCTGGGTAAAATACAAGAGGACTTGTGCAGTTATCGATACTTGGTTATATGTCATCCTACCACTATATGAAGAACTTGTTATCTTTAGTCTAGGATAACTTGATGGAAAATACATACATTTTGAAGTGGACCTTGGTGAAAACACAATGCTTGCATGCTAACTAGTGTCACCTACTCTAGTCAGTTGTTTTTGGGTTAGTCCTTGTCAGCTCAGTCAAGTAGAGTAAGGCGAGGGGGAAAACCTTAACAAGCACGTCAGAGGTATATGTAAACTAGTTCTCTGAAGGAAAAACCTATTCTTCTCTCAATAATTCAGGATCCCTATTTCGCCTCTAAAATGAATAAGTGCTATGCACAGCTATGAAAATGAGAAAAAAAAACTGAAAAGTCAAAAATTTCAAAAAAAATGAAAAATGAATAAGGCGAAAGAAGAGAAAGGCTTCCTGCACAGAGAGGTGATGCAAGTAACTCCGTCGGGGTACTGACAAGGCTCATTGGCAATGGAGTGATTCTTGTGTTCCTGCTGTTGGGGTACTGTCTAGGCTTGCTGGCAGTAGAGCAACACCAGAGATGAAACTAAAACTATGATGAATATTATAATGATTGTGCACCAATATAACCCTCATCCCCAATCGAAACAACTGTGTTGGCTTGGCTTGGAATGTGTGTCGACTGACCAAGAGCTTGGTAGATGCTACATCTTACAATCAAGCAAGTGCAGAAACCAGGACAAATAGAGAATTGAACAATACTTCCGGATGTGTTAGACTTTCTTTTCATGAAAAATGTCCATTTAGAGAGTTGGAGTTCTATCAGTGTGTCACCAAGTGTTGTAGTGGCTACAACCACCCTCCAAAATTTTTCCTTAGCTTCGTTTTGGAGCCTCCCTATCAACCATCCTCAGCAACATGTCTTTCACTGTCAAGTACATGAGCTTCATTGGTTTTTTAGCAGCTTTATACCCTATACATGATAGCTTGCTTAACTCCTCTCATAGGATACTAATCCAGACTTGGTCCAGCTACTGGCTGAGCAGCTCCCTCATGATATTGCGCAATCTTGATGGGGAACCAGTCTTCCTTCCAGAAATTGTGCAAATCTAACTGGCAACCTGCCAGACTTAGAAAATGTGTAATCCTTTTAAACAACATTCACAGTGAAAATTGCACAATCTGGCCCAACAGTGCTACTCAACACACAAATTATGGGAAATAGACTGTTGTTCCTCCCAAATATTGTAAATCCCTCTAGACAGCCAGCTCAACTTCCTCCTAGAAATTGTACAAAATTTCCCCTCAGTCAAGCAAGCTGTTGCATGTTCCCTAAGGTTGATCGGTTCCACCTGAGACTGAGAAAAATTGACCTACATGCATGGCTGATTTTTCCCGAAATAGAAAAAAGAAACATGAAAAAGCATCCCTAGATTTAGGAAGCTATTTTTTGCAACAGGAGGTTACATGCAAAGATTGTTTTGGAAACTTTCCTCCAAGTGTCACTTTTTCCTAGATTTGTGGCATGCATGTCATGAGCCTAAAACTTATGTTTTCAATGCTTAAAAGCTAATTCTTCATATCAATCTTGAATCTCTAACATCCCACAACAAATCGAGGAGTATTCGACACATCCAGCTCAACCATTTTTGGGTAAGTTCGCTTTACTTGTCTTTTGCAATATTTTTATTGCTTTTTGTGTTTTGGCTTGTGTGAGTGTTGTCTTCATGATTTCTATGAATGCTTTTTGTTGTTTTCATGCATGTTAGCTTGTACAAGCACCCTTTAAGTTTTCATTAACATCTCACTGTTGTTGCATGCATGACACTATTTTTAACGATCCGTCACCAATTCAATGACTCATTTCACACACATGCATGTTGTTCTGTTTTCTAAATCTTGCATTCATTGTTTATATGCATGATCATTCACTCCTACTTACATTTAGTATGACCATGCATTCACATTTTAATTTTCTTTCAGTTGCCCACCAGTGGCTCTAGGCCACCTTGGCCTAGACTCTGCCTCACCAAGACAACATTGCACAATTCTAAGAGGGAAGGCTCTGACTTCCTCTCAAAAAATGAGAAATTATGGCTAGTGACTGCCCTCCAGCCTTTCCTTGCACAATTCTGAGAGGTAGTGACTGCTGGCCGAGAAAATTGCGTAATGGATTCCTTGGGCCTACAGCACTTGCCAGCTGAAATTGCACATTATGTAAATCCAACACCCAATAGGCTAGTCTAGATTACGCATTGTGCAATTCCAACATTCAACCAACCTCCCGATAGTCCGAACTGAATTTTGCGTAGTTCCAGCTGTTATCACTAAAAAATTTCAAAGAAAAAGGGTAAGGTAAGGAAGAATTGGTCTTGGTCATTTTTTTGTTCCTTTCATGCATAAGAAGCACTTGACAAAATCAAGGTCAAAATACATCAGAGTTCTTTGAAGGCTCAAGCGAGGCAGTTCTCCATTTCAACTCAAGTAAGACAGTTAGCACTCAAGAAGAAGAATGTAGCTTTGAGGAAGTCAAAAAGAAATTGATGTCTAGCAATCTTGAGATTGCCCAACTTAGGGAAAGGCCAAGAAAACATGCAATTGAGAAGGCAAATTTCAAAAGAGTAAAATCTAGTTGAGAATATGGGGAAGTTCCAGGATATGAAGTAGTGAGTAGTCATGATCAATACTACACCTGGACAGTCCCTGCAATAAAAGAAGCAAGACACATCATAGGGGTCAATGCAAAACTGAGAGCTGGAATGAAAATTATGAAGAAGAAAATCAAAGATCTGAAGATACAGCTAAACCAGCCTAGAGGCCATCCTCAACCAAGTAAAACAACATAGCAAGTAAGGCTTAATCCTAAATTTTGATATAGACTACCTTTTGAAGTTTACCTTGAAGAATGGTGTCAAGTCATTTAGTTTTGAACAACCTCATGTCATATGGAAGAGTAATTTCAAAGGAAAGAAAACTCAAGGAAGTTAAATCTTGGCCTTAAATTGTGTTTTTGAAATTACACAGCAATTTCGTAGTGCGCTACGAAACTGCTGTAGGTCATGCCTAATACACAACAGTTTCGTAGTGCGCTACGAAACTGCTGTAGTTGCATATAATGATTTTGTGGGCCAATTTTGAGAAGAAAAAGGAAATATTTTTGAATATGGGCAGCTAAAAAGGATTACTTACAAGGCATAAACATCAAGCAAGGGAAAAACAAGGACAGGAAAGACATTCTTGAACTCCAAGCTTTATGTTATGAAAATGGTCATTATTTCGTAGCTTGAACTGTTCATGATGCTTCAGGTAGCATTAAAGGAGTTATTTGTCTTAATTCAAGTGTAGGATCAGAGTCGATGGTTGATTTAATGCATTTCATGTGATTAAATGGACAACATGGTCAGCAGAAGGATTTGAAGAAAAGCATAAGAATGAAACTCTAAAAAGGAGGAACTTTGTCTCCTTGTTTTTACTAGTCTACTTCTAGAAGAGTTCCTGAGCAGTTGAAAACTCATCTCTGAAAAGTGAAAGAGGTTTTAATTACTAAGATACTAAAATACAAAAACCTCTTCCACTTTCTTCAAATCCATTATGATCTGGGAGAAATGAATGACCAAACTTGCACTACGAAACTGTTATAGGTGCAGTTTTTCACAAACATATTTCTCCTATTTTACACCTGTTTTTCAAAGACATATTCTCGGCAGTAGGAAACGTATTTCAGAAAACCAAGATAAATTTTGTTCAGCATGGATTGGTTCACAAAAGCCTCCTTCATTTTTTAAAAATACATTTTTTATGAAAAGATACAAGCTCTATCCCAACACCTATTTTTCAGCCAAAACAAAGCAAGGAACAATCTCCTAGTTTCCAGGAACAGTAAAAGGATGAGGAATCAAGGGCCAGCTGGAGGGTTATGAGCACCATGAAATTCGAATTCATGGAGTTATAGGTGTCAAAAGGAATGTTTAATTCCTAGATAAGGCTTTTTTAATCATAATGATGAGTTACACTCCTAATTGTTTTAGGTCTCTAGAACTGCCAATTAACAATTAGTTACATTTAATAGTTAGTTTTAAGTATCAATAGGTGTCATAGTAGGAAGAATTCAAATTACCCTAATGTTGGAGAAGGGATATAAGTCATGTAATTAACTCTATATATTGCAGAAGATGTAATGAACCACAAGTTGGAAATTTTTGAAAGAACACTCATACTGTGCTTTTGTAGAAGGTTGTGTCCTAATGAACACAATGATTTGGCTTTGCTCCTCAGGATTCAGAAGGAGTTCAATGTTTAAATTATCCTATGGTTGTCTTCATTTTATTTCTTGTTGTAGTATGAATGCATGATTACTTAGAACTCATTGGATATGCTCTAACTTCCTTCATGTATTTGTAGACTGTGTCTTCCTACATATTTCTAATGTGTTACTGAAATGTTGAACTCCAGATGCCCTGACTTCCATGAAAAGTTAATATTATTGTCATACTGAAGCAATTCTGAATCCATAAGCCCAATGGATGTTTACTGATCATGTTCAACCATTCATATTTCTTCACCTGTTTCATAGAGTTAGCCATCTAATCTTTAGCAAAATCTTTAACCTAGTGAGAGAGCCCTCTCAGGTTGAGGCTAAGCCTCAGCCAAAAGTTGGTTTGAAACAGTTACTCAAGGTCTACCTGATCAACAGCCTATCAGGGTTGGGTTCTGTGATAACACTAGCAGTCAGTCTCCCAGCCTCCCTATGAAAATTGTGCAATCCTTTCCAGTCTGTCCCCAGGTATGTAGCATGTCATGACTCAAGCTTGCTTTGGTTTTAACTAGCATATTTCTTGCATGCATGTCACCATGTCTCTAGAGATATCAAGTGTTCATCCATCTCTCAATAGTTCTGGTTCAATGGCCTCCAAGGGAGTAGGATCAAATGACACTGACGGAAGTGCAACTAGAGCAACAATTGAGCAAGTATCTATGAGTTTGCTGATCTATGAAGACACCAAGTTGATCGTAGACAAAGACATCGAGTTGAAATGGAAAGAGGTCAATGATGCATTCTTAGGCACATTTGGGGAAGATCTCGAAGACCTACAAGTCTATGTGAACATTCACAAGTTTGACTTGTACTAGATTGCATGTATGTATCCTACATTCCCATGTGCAGACATGATACACTAGATCATCTCGCACACTGATCCCGAGATGATGACATTGAGTAGTGTCAGCGGGATGGAGATTGCTACCTTCAGGGCACAAGATTATCAATAGATGTACCATTTATCGAAGTGAGTGATCACCATGGAGACACCGTTCAGCATAATCAACATAAATGCCAACTCCAGGGATATCTTGAAGAACTCGGTGAAGGAGCCGACCAAATTCAGGATGACACCAAACCAGATTTACAAGACAAAGATATTGTGGAAGGGTATCAATACCTAGTCATCTTTTCATTTCGCTTGTATGGCCAAGTGAGCACAGAGACCTTCCCACAGAGTTGGGTGATCATGTTGGATCAACTTGCCAGTGAAGGAAAAGCATGCAACTAGTCTGACATGTTGGCTCACAGGTTGAAGGAACATGTAATGGGAACTCGACAGACACCCAAAGGTTAGCAAGAAGAAATCTAAATGTCCACTGAAATCTTGGATGAAATCTGTGCCCATCAGGAGTTCCCAGGATTGAAGTGGGCATGGAAATCGTTAGAAACCTCTGTGAATACTTATTGTAAAATGTTGTCCAAATGCAGCTTCAAAGGAGTTATCACACAACTGTCAGATCATTTTGTCACCCGGATGTACAAGATAATATTTGATCAGGATGCACCTTGCATATCAAAGGCAACAATGGAGTCACTTATCGACATATCAAATTGGTATGACTCACCATCTGATACCTTCATATGGATATACGACACGGAGAAGCCTCCGTATGTTTTTTCTGAAATTTTCCATGGACAAACTCATCATGCAAGAAGTATCATACCACATATCAGCTGGACTATCAGCTACGTTGCACCAGAAGAAAGCACCTTGTCCCACTCTTCCATTGTGGATTGGGTTGTACCAGATATGGAACCTCAAGCATGCAGATGTCGAAACAGAGGAGATCAAGAAATACCCTTTCGACGTCCGAAGCTTCAATCCATATGACCCACAGTGTATTGAGAAAGATCATTGCGCGAGAGTACAATTCTAGTTGATCCATGAAGCATGTCATTGGCTAGAGGAAGACCCATGGAGATATTGTTAGAGCTTCTCCAGGCCTAATGAACCAGTCGGCATCATTGTGGAATGGTTAGTGAAGCAGTGTCAAGTAGCATCCATGAGAGAACCAGCAATAGCAACAGAGGTAAACATACCGGGGTGCGACAAAGGAAAGAGGAATATTGTTGACAACGTAGAGGTGGAGCACAACTGCAAGTTCATAGCAGACCCACTTGTGTAGAAAGCATCTTTGGTAATAGAGGCGAAGAGGCAACAACGTGAGAAGAGGACCACGCAAAGTCAAAGAGAAAAACAGAGGATGGAGGAAATAATGAAGGAGTTTCTGAGTTGAAGGAGAAACTTCGGAAAGAAAAAGAGCTACGTAGATAAGAAAAGGAAGCGTAGCAAGAACATGTACAGAAGGGGGTGAAACATGTGCAGAAAGATGAATTTACACTCGTACAAGTAGTAGACTCATTTGAATAGGTGGCACCAAGCAAAGAGGGTTAATTGTCAGAGGAGCAAGACTTCACTCAAGAGATTGAACAAGCACTTGAGCAAATGGATATGGATATGGAGAAGAAACATTTAGAGAAAGACATCGAACTCATGCCTTACAACCAAGAGGTCGACCCACCAGCTTCACTAGATCTAGAAGCAGAGAAAGTCCCAAGTGACCAAGGAGATACTGAGATCCTTGGAGACAATTCAGAAGGAGAGATGCACAACATATCATTCGATGAGTCACAACATAAATTTGTGCAATCACACAGAGTGTCTACTACAGATGACACGACATCTCTTGTGCATTTTCAAGAACAAGTGATCATGTCTAACGTGTGCAAGCATTCAACAACATTAGCTAATGCTACCAGAGCATATGCCGAAGACACTAGCTCGAGTTTTCGCTTCTTGATAGTAGAGAATGAGAAAATGGCTGAGTTACAAATGACCAAGCAAGGAGGAGAACTAGTTACAACATCTGCCAGAGAATAGTTGAAGAAGGCGATAATGGATGAAGTATCATCCCTTGAGACAGTCATGTGAGCATTGTATTCCAAGTTTGATAATGTGCATAAGGAAGTTGTCCATCTCAATGGTTGGCAGCAGTAATGTGCTAGGAGAGCACGTATCATGTCAAACATACATACTATTGTTGACTACATGCAAACATGGACAATGAGATACAAGGGAGCTCCATTACACTTACCCAAGATGATGAAGCCCAGAGTGGTCGAGCTAAAGGTACACATCTAGAGTAAGATCCAGAACTATGAAGATCTCCTGCAACTCATCACTAGTTTGCAGGCTTCCTATGCACGAGTATTCATGAGTATGGATGTTGTTTTCTATTGGGAACTCACCGAGGCAAAGACAAAGGCACAAGTCTGATTGGAGCTTGATTCATACCTTGACGAGTTGATGCGAATAGCCACCAGTGCAGACTTGGTGATCAGTGCAAACACCATGCATCAGTATGTGGCTGGTACGGATGCACTTAAGGCAATGATGCACATGTTATTAGATGAGTTAGATAGAGGAGCTAGAGCAGTGTACCCAAATGAAACAAAGGAAATAGTTCATTTCCATAAAGATGTCACCACAGAGTACGCAGACACCATCGCAGACTACCAAGCTTGGAATCAGTTCACCACAGTCGACCATCATGAGGATGTCGAAGATCTGGTCTTCCCATAGTTGTCCAAGTCATAGTGATGTCTTGCATGGCTTGCTCAAGCCTATTTTGTCTCACATGGGTACATGTGCAAATTGTATGTAATGACTTATCAAGTGGAAGTTCAAGTGTTGATAGTTGGATGTAACAGTCATAGAGTAGATGAAGAGTCATGAGGGTATATGAACAATCACAGAGGGGAATGTCAAGGGCCACCTAACCTTTCGCTATATATAGTCCCTCATAACTCATTGTAGAGGCATTTGGTCAGCCAAGCTTCTAATAGGAGTAGCTTAGAGAATGATTGGAGAGTATTTTAATGAGCCTTGGCTTCTCCACTATGTAGAGCTAATATCTCTCTTTGGAGGAGTAGGCATCAGTGACTGTAACGTTCCACTGTCGGAACTAGTGGTTGGTCATCGTTGTATTGTATGACTGGAACTTTCACTTCTTAATATAACAGATCGAGCACGTTTCATGCATATGTCATCTTGTATTTCAGTTATCGTGTTTACTCTAAATGATATATGTATCTATCATCTTATGCATGCATGTATTTCTTTTTTTTATATGTATGTATAAATCTTACTGAAATGTGTTGTTGGTTTAATCATCACTTTGGATTGTCAGGTTACTTGCTTTCTAGTTTGTGATGCATATTTGTTTGTGTGTTCCCTTCTTAACTTCATTCTTTCACAGGTTTCCAAGTGGCACACTCACCTCACCCTCCATGTGTTACAACCATTCATGCACCTTCCTTAACTTGCTGCATATGTCACACCCTTGATACCAACAGGGACATCTTCCTTGCCTCTATGTGCAATTGCGATCAAGACGATACCATACGACCCACTGCTAGGACTCCTACATCAAACGATCTGAGGTCTAGTTGGGACTTCTTACCGGGGAGATCCTTTGACATGTTGGCAGGTCCAATATCGTCAACATAGAGATGGTTTGATATCTAAATGTGAAATACTATTGTTGTGTACATGTTGTCTTGTGTAGATGTTGTATGTGTTGTGTTGTGTACAAGTTGTACTATGTCATGTGTATTGTGTTGTCATTTTATTGTGACATGTGTATTCATTGTGTTATACTATGTGTACGTATGTTTGTTTCATTGTACACTTTGTATGTGTATGTGTATGCGTTGTGGAAGAGATTGGTTCTCAAGATCCCTGGAGGTTGTAGATTGGGACAAGACCTTTGGATCCCTGTAACAACTTAGGTTCCCTTGAGGCTAAGGGTAAGAGCATTGTAATAACATGGATTATATGGAGGCTGTGGGTTGAAATAGTAGACCCTAGAGCCCTGTAACAACTTGGATTTCCTGGAGGCTATGGCTTGGAACCCTGTAACAACTTAGGTTCCCTAGAGGCTATGGGTTGAGATAGTAGTTCCTATATCTTTGAATATCTTGGGAAGAGACCAATCTTGAGATGTTGATATTGAGTGTGGAGGCAGCATAGCCAATTGATGTCCTTGTCGCTGATATTGAGAGTAGAGGTGGTATAGTTTTTGGATACCCTTATTGCTGATATTGAAGGAGGATGTGGTATAGACTCTAGATTCCCTTATTTCTTAGATGAGAAGAGAAGGCACTAGATGCTTGCTGGGTTTGGAAATTGATTTAGTGTTGTACAAAAAGGACAAAGGAAAAGGAAGAATTAAAGAACAACTTAAAAGAAAAGTATCAATATTTTACTTTAGTTTTTAATTATGCACATATTCTAATATTCTAATTTGTGATGGTTTAGTTTTGAACTAACCAGATACGATATGTCTATGCATGGTGATTTGATCAAAGAGATAATTTGATTTGTTGTGATAGGAAGTAAACAAAATTGCAAGTGTACCTTATTGATGGGTTGTCAATAAGGTGTGATTTGAATTTATTACAATACTTTTTGAGCCTAATGGAAATTATGTGCTTCATATAGGAAAACATGAAAATTCCGAGGTTTGGGTGGTTTAAATTGGCTACTAGAGAATTAGCAACAACAATAAAAGAAATTGGAAAATCCAAAGATATGTTGGTAAAGCACTTCAGGGATAGGGCCATTGTGGGACAGTGGTACCCAATAGTGTCTATTTATTGCAATAAGCATGCTATGACTAGTATGATGGTTTTAAGGTAGGGGTATGACTTGGTTTTTGGAGCTTCTGATGCGAGGAAGCCTTGCCAAGGGAGGGATCACTCGAGGGGATGGAAATAAGAGTGGGGAATGTTAGGGAACTTGGAAGGTGAGTGACTACATGGAAGGGGGTAACCGGATTTCCCAACAGACTCGGAAGTAGAGAAGGGAAGGATGGGGAATATTTTTTTTAGTTCATTAGAATCACCAGATGGAATCATAAGCACATTGGGATTATGCTTGGGAAAAATGATCCAGTAGTTATTCACTGAGAGAAAAAGTACTACAGGAATTGTAGTGTTGGATATTCGAGATAGAATTGATATTGGAAGTGGATTTTGGGCTTCTTGGGAAGGAGGTGAATCATAGTACTACATTGAGGGTGGATGTTTGAGCCTCCGAATTCCCTTGTTGTTGATATAGGCATTGTATCCTTTTATTTCTTGGTTAAAGTAAATGTGCATATATGTGTATGTGTATATGATTGTAAATACCATGTCGAGTTGTGTTTATAAAGCTCCATAAACGATATGTTTATTTGCTATTTGAATCAAATGTGCATAGGTATGTATGTGTATATCATTGTAAGTATCATGATGTGTTGGGTTTATAAAGCTCCATACATGATATGTTTGTTATGTTTTCGATAGTTATCATTGTAAATAATGCATCGAGCTATGTCTATAAATCTCCATAAGCAATATGTTTTGTTGGTCATAAACGTCATTAAACACCAAGAATGGTGTTCTCCTAGGGGGAAGGGGTTTGTAACAAATCCTAGTCAATTTTCCATGTAAATAAATTAATATAGAGGTCATGGGACATGTATTTCAAGCTAAATGGTGGGAAAACATTATAGTGGGAATCACTTGTGGTTTAATAATGACTATGGAAATTGGCAAAGGCATTGGAAAAATAAAAGATGAAATAAATAACATTTAATAATAAAAATAAAGGAAAATAGGAGAAAAGGAAGGTAAAGAGACCTGCAAAAGTCGCCAGTGGTTCGAGACTTTCTTTGGTGCAGAGCCATTTTCTATTTTTTTCGTTGAATTATTTGTTAATTCAAAGTCATCCTCTATTATATTGTTCGTCATATTGAGATCTCTTAGTATCTCTAAGAAGTGATCTATGACCATTAGTTTCGCCATAATGTTGGTAGCATTCCCTAAATGATTGTGGAAGATGACTATTATATTCCCCTTGTCATCCCTTATAGCTCTTCCATAACCCACAACCCCTGGGTTTCATTTCAAGGCTCCGTCCATATTTAATTTCAAGTAGTTAGGGGGGGAGGGTTGTTGCCAGTAATCTTGCCTCATTGTATAGTGTGTTGCAATCCAGATTGTGCCTTGGGGTACGAGCCTCTGTAGGCCCAAAAGCAGAAGTATGCGAGCCTCTTGGTGTGATGGAGGATTCTCAAGAGGTTGCTTTTGAAAGACATTTATAGTTTCTTTGAGTTTCCCTAGGAGCTGACCTATTATGTTTTGGGGTGAGCTAGACTTATCGTTGAAAATTTTGTTATTGCGTTCCTTCCAAACATTCCAGATTCAAAAGCCTGGTATCAATGTCTAGGCTATGTTGACTGTCTCATTCTCAGAAAGTTTTTTGCTCCAATTCTCTAAGGTTTTGGAGATGTTGTTTTCATCCCTATAGTTTGCCTGAAGATAGAGGCAACCCAGTTCCATAAGATTGAGGTGAAGATACAGAGGTTGAGAAGGTGATCCCTCGTTTGTTCCTAAATACCACATAACTAGCATCTGGATGGTCCCGCAGAACCTTTCTTTCTAATATTTTCCCAAGTTTGAATCTTTTTGTGATGTACCATCCACATAAATAGCTTGATTTTCATCCAGTGAGGGTGCTTCCATAGGTCCTTCCAAATTTTATTCGGCTTTGAAAAATTGTAACCAATGGCAATTTCTTTGGCTTCTTTGAGGTTGAAGTTGCCCTCAATGTTTCTTCCTGATCTAAGTTGATCTGTGAAAGTAGAGATCAAAATTTTCCTCTTTTCTAGGATTGTAGCAAGAGCTTTAGCCTGGGCCTTCAGAGGACTCTCTTCACTGTAAACTGGTACTTTCCATGTTCTCCATTTATCTTTGTTCCTTGTCTTATCCCAAAAGTCACTAACCATTTTAGTCCTTTGTTGACAGTTTCCTCTTTGAGAATATCTAGTTCCTCTCTACTCAAATTGGGTTCTTGCGGCGAATTATCCTCCCAAAACCAAGCTAGGTTCCCATTTTCGATCTCCCAGAAGCCTTTTTTATGAACTAATGCTCTGTTCTCCCAAGCATTGTTCCAAATATGGATTCCCCGGATATGTCCGTTCATTCTGATTAAGTCCCATTCTTACCATTCCTTTGCATATTTATGCTTCCAGAGCTTGGCCCATGGGTTGCTTGATTCCTTCAGCCATCTCCAACAAAGTTTGTTCCCCAAAACGTTTTTGAGAGTTTCTAGGTCATGGAGACCTAGACCCTCATGAGGTTTGGGTTTGCAAAGTTTGTCCCAAGCTACTAGAGCCCATTTATTTTTTTCCTCCCCTTTTCCCCAAAGAAAATCTCTTTGAATGTTTCTGATTTGTTGTGCTACTCCTCTAGGGATAGGAAGAGCTGAAAACATGTAGATTGGAATAGATTATCGGACTGCCTTTGTGAGAACAAGCCTGCCTGCTAGATTTAAAGCTCTACTTGTATAATTGTTGATTTTGTCCTTCATTTTATTAGTCAATGGCTCCCAAACTTCCTTGCTCAGAGGTTCGTCAGTGAAAGGTATTCCCAGATATTTGGAGGGAAGATGGTCTCTCTGAAAGATGAGAATTCTGGAGAGGTTTCTCTGAATGGCAATATTAGTATTGAAAAAAAATACTTTTGATTTTGTGAGACTTACCTTTGTACCAACTGCCAAAGCAAAATCTTGCAGAATTTCTTTGAAATCTTTGGCTTCTTTGACCATTGGTATGCCCTGTAGCATGGTGCCATATACAAATTGCTGATGAGTCAGAGAGTCTCCATCTTGGGTAAGCTTGAGACCCTGGATTGTGCGTTCCCCTTTGGCAGAAATGATTGCTTTGCTTAATCCTTCCATCATAAGGATAAAGAGAAAGGGAGAGAGCGGATCTCCTTGCCTGAGACCCCTCGAGCACTGAAAGGATCTGGATGGAGAACCATTGAGAAGGATAGAAAAGCTAGCAGATGTTACCGAAGCCATAACCCATCTTATCCAATTCTGGTCAAAGCCATATGATTTTACAACTTCTTTGATGTATAACCAACTTAGCTTGTCATAAGCTTTCGCTAGGTCCAGTTGTATGATCATACCTGCTTGCTTATTATTCTTGATAAAGTGCACTATTTTGTGAGCTTGAATGATGTTATTGAGAATTTGCCTTCCTTCCACATATGCAGTTTGCTCCTCCGACACGAGAGTTGGAAGAAGGGGCTTGAGCGTGTTTGCAATAACTTTGGAGATGATTTTGTATATTACATTACAGAGGGCTATGGGTTTGAATCGATATGGAGTCATTGCTTTATCCTGTTTAGGAATTAGGGCTATGAAGAAGGCATTTAGCACTTTTAAGATTGTTTTTGAAATTCTTGAATACTCCACCACCTCCAGTATGTCCTGTTTGACAATTTCCTAGCCTGCCTTGAAGAAGTGAATGTTGAAACCATCCAGTCCAGGAGCTTTCCCATTGTGCATCTCTTTTATTACTTGTTTTACCTCCTCTTTTGTCACTGGTCTGTTGAGATTGTAATTATCTTCCCTGGTCACCAATTTTGGAATGTGCTGCGTAAATCTTTTAATAGCTAGTGATCTGTCTAAGATAGGCTCCTCTACTATATTTTGAAAATGTTATACCAGAATGGATTCCATATCTTTGTGTGTGCTTAGCTCTTTCCATTGAGGATCTATGAGCTTTTTGATTCGATTATGGGCTCAATGTTCCATGGTTGATTTGTGGAAAAACCTTGTATTTCTTTCTCCTTCTTTGAGCCATTGCACTCTTGATTTCTGCTTCTAGAAGATTTCTTCCTCCTCACATCTGATGTTCCATTCTTGTTGGAGAGAATCAGCGTGCAATTTTCTATGCTCGGTAAAGCCTTCCTTGATAAGAATTTGGTTAATTTTCTGTAACTTTTGTTCCACTTCTCTTTTGGCTTTACAAATGTTGCCAAACTCACTTTTGTGCCAATCTTTGAGTTTGACCGTAATGTGTTTCAGTCACTGTTGCAGAAGGAACATTTTCGTGCCTTGAACGGGTAAATTGTCCTTCCACCATATATCAATATTGGAGATGAAGTTCGGGTGAGTAAGCCAAACATTTTCGAACCTGAAAGGTTTGTTCCTCTAAGTTCCAATAAAAGAAGCTTCAAGCTGAATCAGCCAGTGGTCTGGCCCTCCAAAAAGAAGGATAAAAGCATTCAAGTTAGGTCCAGAGAGGAAGAGGTTCTCCGAGATGATGAATCTATCTAGTTTTCAGGCAAATTGGAAGCTCCTCCCCTCTTACTGTTCCATGTGAAGGTCCCATTTGCTGTTTCCAAGTCCACTAGCCTCAAGTTGTTTAGGAAGTTCTGGAAAGCAATAGAGTCTCTTCCTATTACTTTAGTTCCTCCTTTTTTTTCCATGAGAGATTTGATCGTGTTGAAATCTCCACCCAGAATCCATGGCATTACTAGGTGTCTCTCCCTTATCTCCTCTAGTGAAGTGAGAAGCTTGAGTTTGTCTTCATGTTTTTGAGGACCATAGACATTTGTGACCATATAGATTTCCTTGTCACCCAAAGGTTGGATAACCATTGAAAGGTAGTTCCTCAATGCTTTAGCATCCAAAATGCCAATTTTTTGAGGATTCCAAAGATTAAGAATCCCACCTGCCATGTTATTGGCTTTGACTTCTAGGTGCTCATATTTACTGAGCCATTTGTTATGTAACTCCCAAACTTTATCTATGGAACATTTTGTTTCCTGCATGAACAACATATTTGGGTTTTCTTCTTTTAATCTGTTGCTAAGATTCCTTTGTTTCCTTTTACTTCCTAGACCACTAATATTACAGCTTGTGAGCTTCATAATCATGGGTTTTTGAATGAGTAACTAGTGAGATATTTCATCTTACCTTACTTGATCATGAGCTTTCCACACTTTGTTAGCAACTCATTTTGTCTTTTTCTTCCTCTTTTCATGCCTGGGTTTTTGGCTGAGTGTCCTGATATTTCCTCCATTGTTTTGACCCTTCTATGGTCCTAGCTATCATGGCTTCTTTTGATTCCTGAAGCATTTGTCTGAGATCTCGAGAGGAAGAGTTGTTATACTATGTCAAACTTCTCTCGTGGTAGGGAGTCTATCCCTTTGTTGGTTGCCTAATTTAGTAATTTTTCTAGATCAAGATTCTCCCTCTCAAGAATCTCCTGTAGTTCTTGGTCCTCTGTCCCAACTTTACTTGGGGTCATCTCCTGGTCGTTGCTTAGTTCCATGTTGCTTGGTATGGTTTCCTGTTGTTCGTTGTTTTCCTATATTATTTCCATTTTGTCCTCCCTTTCCTTCTCTATAGGATGGTTGTCTCGTGTAATGACCTTTCCGATGTCCCCCCCTTATTCTTCTTCTAAAATTTCAAAACTGTTGTGACTTGATAACTTGTTTTCACTTTGTTTCTTCTGGTACTTTCTTCACCTTTCTTTCCCTCTACCTCTGAATCTTGGTGAATCCTTCAAGATCTTTGCGTGAGTTGGTTCTCGGATTATCCTCCCTTTTGTTTTGTGTGCAGTCTCTAAATAGGTGCCCATGTTCATGACATTTCTGACATCTAAAAGGGACATGTTCATAGTCCGCCACCTGTACCCATTCATCATCATAAGCTTCTAGGACAACTTCATTCGGGAGTGCTCCTGATAGATCCATTTCCACACATATTCGTGTGAAGGAGGTATATTTACCTCATAGAGTTGCCTCTGATATTTTTAGAAAATGTCCTAATTTATTTCCTATAGCTTTTAAGGATTCAGGCAACCAATAATCTAGAGGTAGGGAGTAAAGTCTTATCCATACCGGCACTAATGTGAACTTTTCTCACTCCGAGACAAAGTTCATTACCCAGGGTCACATAAATAGTCTTGCAGTAGCATAGAAATACGGTTCTCCTTCAAATACTCTGTCTTTGTCCTCTAGGCTAGTGAAAACCACTATGAAGAAACCCTTGGACCCTAGATGTAGAGTTATATCTCCCTTTGGTTTCCAATTGTTTCTTATCCATGTCTACAAATTCTTCTCTGTAGGCCATATATCCATAAACTTGCATATAATAACATATGTCGCCATGTGATCTCTATGCACCTGCAGTGCATGATCATTGAGAACCACTTGGAGTTTGATGGTTTACTTGAGTTTACAGGGTCCTGTTGCGGAATTGTACACATTTTTCTTCCTGCTGTTCTATGGTCTCTTCTCCCTTCCGACCGCCACGTGAGTTTCTTCCTGTTCATTAGATTCGCTTCTTTCCGGTTCTTTTGAGTCTGTCTTCTCCTTCAAACACTCTGTCTTTGTCCTCTAGGCTAGTGAAAACCACTATGAAGAAACCCTTGGACCCTAGATGTAGAGTTATATCTCCCTTTGGTTTCCAATTGTTTCTTATCCATGTGTACAGATTCTTCTCTGTAGGCCATATACCCATAAACTTGCATATAATATCATATGTCGCCATGTGATCTCTATGCACGTGCAGTGCATGATCATTGAGAACCACCCGGAGTTTGATGGTTTACTTGAGTTTACAGGGTCCTGTTGCAGAATTGTACACATTTTTCTGATTGTTGTTCTATGGTCTTTTCTCCCTTCTAACTGCCCTGTGAGTTTCTTCCTCTTCATTAGATTTGCTGCTTTCCGGTTCTTTTGAGTCTGTCTTCTTTTTTCCAACCTCCCAGGGTTTCCTGAATTCATTCAAACTTGTATCCCTACTTCTATTTGAAACGACATTACTGTAGGAGGGAGTGTAACTCCCTCCTCCTCGCCCCTCCATTGTTACCAGCTCGCTCCTCATTTTGCTCCCTATTCTAAACCCTAGCTCCATTCCTAGACCAACCATGTCCCATCTCTGTATTATGATTATAGTTTAATTTTTTTTTAAGTTTAATGGTTATATTTCTTTCCATCTCTGTGCTAGGTACAACGATTATAGTCCTTTTTTTTAGTTCAATGGTTATAATTATTTGGAACACTTACTGTGTGAAGTAGTGATGGAGTAAATTGAAAGCTTCCTGCACACTGGGCAATAGTTATAGTTTAACTTTCTAAAATTAAACGTGCCCTACATTTGTATTTCCGTCACCCTATCCAATAGCATCGATTGCATTCGCTGCTTATTTCGCCATTCCGCCCCTTCAATTTTTCATAAACATAATTGAAGCAATTTGAAATTTTGTTGCTCCTTAACTATTGTTTGTCGTTGGTTTCTCACAAATTGTAAAGATTGGATTGACTTTTCTGTAGATGTGGCCAACAAACCAGGAAAAATATATGTGCAGTAAAAAGTGTGAAAATGAAACGGAAAATTGTGAAGAACGAATGGGAAGAAAAACTTAAAATAAAATATTCACTCATACGCATGTCCTTCCATAAAATGGATGACCATTCACTAATCATTTTGAGGCATGTGAAAACGAGATAAGAGCAGACGAATAATGGAACAACATAAGATCATTAGATTGATCTTTGGCAAACGGTGACAAGAAATTTGCTCAATTAGGTATGGGATTCATATTGAATGATAGTTGTTTCAAAACCAATAAACTCTCGATAAAAGTAATTGTAATTCCTTCGATTAACATCGGCCATCGTCGAGGACAGGTGTTCTCCGTATGCTCTAACACCAATTGTTGAAATGATATGTACTCTCGGTAAAAGTAGTTGTAATTCCTGCCCTCGGAGAGGAAAGGTGCTCTCCGTATGCTCTAACACCACTTGTTGAAATGATATGTATTATATGCATAGTAAACAGAGTTAGAGTTTAGTTGGGCCTGGAATAGATGCACAATAAACAGATTCAGATTTCGGTCCCGCAACCTGCAATATATGTATATATCCAACAGAACTTGCAAACACACATGGAGAATCAGTAAAATGATCACACAACAATTTAGGGTGGCAAGAGTTTAATTGATACTGTCAAGAATTGTGGGATTATCGCCCTTTATAGAGTTTTAGACAACCACAAAATGTATAGCCAATTGTGTGGCTGGGGTTCTTGAGAATTTGGATAGCCAAATGTTGCAACTGTGTGCTAGAAAATGAAAGGAACCTTGAGTGAGATTTAGTTTTTTTTTTCAAAATATGAGGGTGGGTGAGTCCCTCTGTATAAGATTCACAATTTACATATATTTACAAAAGCTAGATTGAATTGGCAATGTAGATATTCACGGAAGCGTGATTTAGTTGTTTCACTAATTTATTAGTGGAGTCATATACATAATCAATTCAATTCAATTTCAATTCAATTGAACTCATTTTCACACACTCTATTAGACACATGAAGCTAATTAGAGACTATTATGTTATAATAACGGTTGGGCGGATTGTCATGCTAATTTAGATTGATCCCTAGAAAATGGTGACAACATTACTCTACAAATTTTCTCAATTAGTTATGGAAATGTTTTCTCATAAAGCCTAAGCCATCGTTGTTTTAAAAGGGCTAATCCTTCGTTACGAGACTGTTCTTTAATGGATCATAATTAGCTACATGAATTTAATTAGAGACTATTCTGTTATAATAATGCTTGGGCAGATTCTTATGCTCATTATTGTTGAAGGGATTGCAGTAATATTGCAATTTTGAAAGAAATTTTTTGGGCTTTAGAGGGCTCACAACTCATCACTATTGTAGTCCTCCTCTTGTTGTAGTGGGTGGGAGGATGAGTTCCCCACATTCAAAACCTAATTGTAATTCACTTATACTTACTAAATTGCCCTGCAACTCTTGATAGTAAGCATTGCGAAATTGTGTATTTAAGTACGGAATAATTTGGCTTCACATTCCAATGAGAATCCTCATATTAAGTGCATTGAAAAAAAGTATATGCATAAGACTCATCATGTCATGGCAAAGTTGAAATGAATGAATATAACTTTCAAGCACAATTAGGATGAAGGCATTTATTTTTTCAATATGGATTTGTTTAAGACAGAAATTTAATAAGAAGCTATGTTCATGATTGAATATTAAATAGAAATAATTATTGTTATGGAGGTGATGAGGAAGAAAGATTCCTTCACACCTCTCCATTATAATGTATTTTTTTCTTTCAGACCTCCGCACTTCTTACAATGTATCAATATTATGGAGATTTGTTTAGCTCTTTCCCTGTATTCCCTTATTTCTTCTTCACACCTCAACACTTCACATAATGTATCAACCTTAAGCAGATTTGTTCAGCGGTGTCCCCCATTATTTTTGGCATCATTTGAAAGGGTATTAGTAGTATTAGGCATAAGAATGCAAGTGTTAGAGGACTCACCAACATAATCACTACTTACAAAATTAGCCTTTTTATTTTATTTTAAAATGATTTGCATATCATTATTTTTGGCATCATTTGAGAGGGTAGTAGTAGTATTAGGCATAAGAATGCAAGTGTTAGAGGACTCACCAACATAATCACTACTTACAAAATTAGCCTTTTTATTTTATTTTAAAATGATTTGCATAACCGAAACAAAAACCCTTCCACTAGAAGAATTATGTCAAATCAAAGCTTGTTCAACTAGTGGAAAATTAGAAATGAGTTTTCTAGAAATTAAAAACTATTTTTAGATCTTAGGGAAAAAAAAAAAAAATTAACATTTTCCTAGACTTTGGTTAAAATTACAAAAAAATAGATAAAAAATTGAGACTCAACAATTTTTGATTGAAAGGGAAATGATATAGCCTGCTAGGCATGGACTAATAAAAAAATATCAACCAACAAAAAATTTAGCATCTAAGAATATACCCAAAATTCTAAGTATTTACCTAACTTGAACAATATGTGTAACAAAGTGATTGGATCTTATATGAGCTTTTTCTTTTAACATTATTTTTTTGAAATTACTAAAAAAATCTTAAAATAATGATTTCTATACATTTTTATTAATCATTTTAAAATAGCCAAAAAAACAATTTTAAAAATAAAAAAATTAATAATAATAAAACATATGTACTAAATAATTATTGAAATCAAGACAATATAATAAAAACAATGTAATGAACCACTTAAATAAATATTGAAATCAATCAAATATGGTAAGAGCAATGTAATGAACAACTTAGTACAAAATTATTAACCTTATGAGATGAATGTAATATAATGTTCAAAAGTAAGTTCAATCTCATGATGATATATTTTGAGACACCCTTATAAGGAATCTTGATTTCAAATAAGAAGAAATGTAGAAAATTAAGTAACTTTTCAGATTATGTAAATTTTATTTATTGAAAATTTTCATAATTATATAATTTTTTTAATATGGACATTTTTTCTATAGAATGTATAAATTATATTTCTACCTTGATGTACTTTTATTTTATTTTCCTTGTTGTTGGTTTTTTTAATTCAAAAGATTTAAAATTAAATCTCATATAGTTACAATATAGTTATGTTGATGTAATATTTTCATATCTAGATGATTAAACTAAATATTATAAAAATTGGTATATATATAAGAAAAGTAATTATGAATTTATATATATATATATATATATAACAATTTGAATTGAGTTTATTATAAATATATTAATGTAATATTTGTATATATAAATAATTAAACAATATATAAAAAATTAATATTATAAATAATAATAATATCTATTTATCTATATATGATAAATAATAATTTAAATGTTTAGAGGCCACTCTCATAAATAATTTAAATGTTTAGAGGCCACTCTCTAATAGTGTAGCATAATATTTTTTGAATCCATTGGAGTTGAACACTAGAATTCTTCCAAGAAAACATGTTAATTTTGTTCATGTTCATGTATTCTTGACTAAGTACTAATGTATATTTTATATGGATTCAAAGATATGGTGTAGGTGCCATTTTTACCCATTACTTTTCCATATTAACTGATTTACCCATTAATTTTCCATATTAACTAATTTTGTTGAGTTCATCCAAAAGATTTAAGATTTAAATCTTATATAGTTATGTTGATGTAATAATTTTATATTTAAATGATTAAAGTAATATATAAAAATGGGTATATATAGGAAAATAAATAATAGTGTGAAGCTATATATACTTATATATAATAGAAAACAATGCTGAGTTTACTTATTTTCATATTTAAATGGTTAAATTAAATATATAAAAATTGCTATATGCAAGACAAGCAATAATAATGTATATATATATAATTAAATTGATATAATACTAAATATATATATATATAAAAAATATATATATATATATATATAATAAATTATAACAATAATAGTGTTAACCTATATATGTAATTTAAATTACAATCTTAATTTAAGAAATAAATTAAAAATTAACATGTTTAAAGGCCACTCTCTAAGTGTAGCATAATATTTTTTGAATTCATTGCAAAATGGGAGAGTGATAGAGTTGAACGCTAGAATTCTTCCGAGAAAACATGTTATTGCTATTCATGTTCACGTTATTGCTATCATGTTCATGTATTCTTGATTGTTCATGTATTCTTGACTAAGTATTAATGTATTTTTATATGGATTCAAGGAGATGGCGTAGGTGCCACTTCTACCCACTACATTTTCATATTAACTAATCAATTTAATGATCCTTTTTCTTTCTAAAAAGCATGTGAATAATAAGCTTACTTAAGAATCCCCTTGGCATCTTATAGTAGAAAATAGAGATAGTAGTTTTGCTTTCATAAAATTTGATAGCTTTGACTAACCCTCGAATATTGGGACTAGGGTCCGTATAGCTATTTCCGAAGACAGAGACCATTTTAGATTAAGAATTAGTGATGTATGTAATCATCAAGAAAATAAAAAAAAAGAAATATCATTTTGAGATGGGTTTATGTCTTATTCTTTCTATGGTATGGGTTATATATATATATATATATATAGATATTTCACTTCTATGGGAGTTCAAAGTTGGTTGTTGATTTATTGTGCAAATGGAAGAATTATCGTATTCATATTTTTTTTATAAATTTTTATTGGTATGAATTATAAATTTTATTTTTGTTTTATAAATTAGAATGAAATTTATTCTTGTTTGGCATGTGTTATATTATTTATAGGATTATTTTTATGTACGAATCATATGCACTAGGAATAATATGGGTAGTAGCCCTACTATGTTTATGGGTTTGGGGTTTGTAGATGGAATTGATCTCTTGAAAAAAAAATGTAGTTTTTTACATCAATTTTTTTGGGTGCTTTTTGGATTTTTATTTTTTTTGGTTTTTTTTCGGTAATTTTTTGGTGTATGGTGTTTCAAAGCACAATTTTCTAGCCCTAATTAAGGAATTAAGGTTGTAATCTAATCCAATTTAGTAGATTAGGGATTTTGGATGTCATATGATCGTAAATAGCCTATTGCAAAAAAAAGAAGATAATCGATGATAAAAGTTAGATGTGTGGCTCTAAATATTTGTTAGTTTTCCTAGTTAAGGGTTTGTAGGCTAAATCTCTATGTATTATGTATGACTATTATTGTTTAGTTTTCTTTTTCATAAGGAATGCTTGATATGCATTTATTACTAAATTTTTAGTAGTTACATTTGGTATCATATCATTTATTGGCTTTAAGGGGGAACCTCTATGGCTAAAGTTTTGAATATCTTGGCTCTCCAATCAACCTTGTTTTAGTGGGAGCTATACTATGATGATTCTTATGCTAGAAAAGAGTTTTGAGCAATTCAACAATAGGTATTGAAAAATTTAATGAGAAAATTTTTGAACTATCACTATAAGAAAAAATGACATTGGTGAGGGAGAAAAATATCACCATAAGCTCATTGGTGATGGTCAAAAGAGCCTTCGTCACCAAAACTGAACGCCACCAAAGGTGGCATCGCCAAAAGTATAGGCGTTATAGTGACATTCAAAATCTGTCACCAATAATGATTTATAATGACGGATAACGATCATCACTATTTCATATGAGCAATGGCGATGGACCATAGCTTCCGTCACCAAAAAATGAACATCATCATAGGTGGCATCGCCAAAAGTATAGGTGTTATGGTGACATTCAAGGTCCATCACGAATATTGATTATAATGACGGATAGTGATCATCACCATTTCATATGAACAACAATGATTTATTATGATGGATCTTTCATAGTTGTCAATATTGGTGCATATATATATGGTTATGGTGATGTTTGTTGACCATCACCAAAAGCCACATTGCCAGAAGTATAGGTGTTGGGGTGACATTCAAGGTCTGTCATGAATAATGACTATAATAATGGACAATGATCGTCATCATTTTATATCAACAACAATGATTTATGGTTACTGACCTTTGAGGGTCGTCACTATTGATGCGTATATATGGTGGCATTCGTTGATCGTCACCATTTCATATTTTGGTCAGGGTCGAAAAATGTCACCAAAGTTCATTAATGATGGTCAAAAGAGCCACTGTCACCAAAAATTGATCAGTCACCATTCCATATGGATGTCAAGGCACGATGGAATCGAACCACCAACCTTCTGCTTGTAAAGCAAGTGCTCTTCCAATGAGCTAGCACCCTTTAAAGAATTAGACTTAAAAATTAGAACTTGAAACTTCATAAATTGTAAATTCTATAACTTTCAGTAAATTAAAGTCTCGACAATATTTTACTAAACAAGTGAAGTAACATCAACACTGCAGGTCCCTACCTAATGGTTATGGAAATTATGAAAAGTGGATGGAGGAAAAATAATTATGTATAATATAAATAATATGTTCGGTTGAATACTGATTTAGAAGTGAAACTCTAAAGACATTTATAATCTATAAATGACTTATAACTAGCAAATGCACCAAATATTGCAAAGAAAATTTCATAAGTGGATAGCATATGACAGAAGAACATTGATGAAGACAGATGCAATATGTTATAGGTTGAGTGAAAGAAAAATCTCAATATTATTATTGTTTGGTGTTTAGATATCTGAATGATATCTAAACTTCTGTGCAAATGTAATATGGATCTCTGGAAACCATGAATTGCATATGATAAAAAATAAATAAATAAAATAATATATAATATTATATATATATATATATATATATATATATATATATTATATATAATATAATATATATACTATATATAATATATATATTCCCCCTTTACATAAACCACAATGTCCAATTTAGAATTTCTATATATATAATATATAATATATATATATATTTTCCCTTTACATAAACTAACGTGCAATTTGAAATTTCACAAGTCCACACTCAAAACACGACAGCAACCAACAAATAAAAGAAATTGACTTGGATAGAAAGCAATAGCTTCACTTCATTCTTGAGCTTCTTTTGTTTATTTGAATTTGATTCGTGACCTTGTTTATCTAAAAAGGAATCAAAATCATCACTAGTATTAAATTTATCCAACACAGGCTTTGAATATCCCACGGACATCTGCGTTTTTGTTGCCATGCCTGAAAACCATGGAGTTTCCTATCGATAGTAGAATAAGATGTGTGCCTTCTTCTTAGGTACACATTCCTTATTAACCATTGTTACCAGACATAAACCAAAGAGACAACACAATATCAACGTACACAAAATCCCCTACCAAAATATAATCATAAATTAGCAAAGAAGTCTAAAAGATGTTCTTAGTTAATAAACTTTATATTTGAAAATAATGTCTCTTTATATTTAAAAATGGCTATGTTGTACAATGTTTCTGTCTATTTATCCAGGAAATTATATCATAGCATATGTCACACAGTAGCAATCTACAGTACCTAAAGTAAAAAGACAAATTTTCTCAAGAAAATAGATTTAGAAAAGAGCTTTGAAAACTATAAGTTTGTCATCATGTGAGTTGTGCAAGCTATGCAAGTAGCCATTATTTCAGAACGATTGATGTTTTGGCACTAACAGTTATTGTGACGACCATAATGAGATAATCAATATAGCATCTAATTATGTATTCAAGTGTGTAAGATTATAGCGACAACAAGGTAAAAATACCAACACTTGAAAGGATATGTCAAATACTTAAGAAGTTTTTAGTTTACATATAAATAGGAGGGTATAAAATCATGTTTAACAACAGAAGGGGATTAATAAATATGGGAGCTATTGTAGTCAAAGCAGTGAGAATTTTGTAAAGGTAATTTAATTTTCAAAGCAAAAAAAAGATGTCTACCTGTATCAGCACAACACCAACGCCATCCCCAAAAAGAACATAGCAGCTCTGGTCTGTCCAATCAACATATCTAGAAAGAGCATCTGCTCCAATAACCAAAGCATTTTAAAATCCACCAGCTGTCATTGTTCTAAGAATACTAACCATAAGTAAATGAATTATACAAAAACAAATTGGATTTATCGGTAATCAGAATAGATGCGACAACTCACCTTTTAGGAAACATGTATTTGTTACAAGACCCAACACAAAGCCATTACAAGGAATTGTAATGTCAAAAGGTAGGGATTTTATACAACCCACCTCACTTTGCAACTGATATCAAAATTGCATTTTTTTTCTAATATAGAATCATGAGTATGAATAATTAATGCAAAATTTTACACAAAAATATCTAAAATCTACACATAGTAAACTGTATTTTTTAAAATTATACAAACTGACACAAAAAATACCAATTTAATTTTGTTAATGGGAAAAAAGGTTATGTCCTAAAGAGATAGGTTGTTAGCATGAAAAAACATTATCCTAACAATAACATGAAATCCAAAAAAATTGGAACTTTTTAGAGTAACAAAACAAATTTTTTTATAAACCCTTAGTTGGATCTCATTTAAAAAATGGAACAATTATATATTTCAATAAAATCAACACATGCAAAATCATTAATATCAATTAGTTTTCATTTGGATGTCACGAGGCAATCCACTTTGTGGTGGCTAACACAAGAAATTTTCATTCAAACGCAATAGGAATGTAGTTGTAGAAATATGTTGATATACCAACATAATTATCAATATAGATGGAATAATTTCTGGTACCATTTCACTACATATGTGAGAAGAAAATACTACTAACAAAGAAGTGGCAATTTTTCAAAAACATAATACAAACATGCACAAAAGAACAAACTTTGAAGACACCAAATCATGTAAGTGATTGCAAAATGTATCCCAATGAGAAACTCTTACAATGAAGTTCTTTGATTAAGGTTGTGTAAATACATTTGAAATTGGTTGCTACCTTGCATAGGTAACAAATGTAGCCTTAGTCACAAGGCCGACAACATTGAAGGAAGCTCATTTGTTGAAAATTTAAAACATTAAACCCAACTATTGACTGAAGTGTGTTTTACTGACCATGGGACATGTGGGTTAGAGGACCATCAAATTCTGTTGAATGATTAAAATAGAATCTTCTTAACTGTGATATTTCATATGTTATGTCAGTTAGTCTAGTTAGTCATGAAAAATATGCTCACTTTATCATCTTGGTTATGGTCTACTTCTAGTTTTCTTGTGTTCTAACCTCCATCTAATATCAATTGTTTCAACCATTTGTAATTTTTCATCTTTATGCAATATGCAAAGAGGTTTTCAATACCTTTGCAGATCAAATAGGGCATGTCTAGATCACCATATATAAAATTCTATAAATTTTATAGAATTTTATATATGGTGATATAGACATCCCCTATTTGATTTGCAAAGGTATTGAAAACCTCTTTGGATATGTTGGCAAGTGGCAACTCTCAGTTATGAGGGTTTCACTGTCCAAGAAAAAATTCAACTTTAAAAATGGGAACAAAAAAGTCTCCTTAGGGACTGAAAAAACAATTACAAGCTTCTTTTCTATACGTCTTATAGGTTATTTCCTTAATGATTTTTTGATCGGATTTTGAACTGCTGTGAGACTCAACTCAAACAAATTCATGAATAGGTGGCTAGGGATGCGCTAAAAGGATAGATGCTATTGACAGTGATGTTGTTATAAAAAAGTCTCTTCAGTCACTAAGAAGTAAGCTAATAAAATAAGGAAAATAGGGATGCTTAGCATGTGGAAAATAAGGATCCTTTGCATATATTATGACGAGGAACTATAAACTAATTGCAAGGAATAAAATACTAAAATATGATAGAATGATCATCTTTGACTCATAGATTTGCAAAACAGGAGGCATACGTTCATTCAAAAAGTAGAAGGATTTTCACAAGGCAATACAAACTATTTGTGAGAAGCAACAGACTAAACTAAGATAACAATCATATGCTTTAAGTCAAAAATTTGCACAACATGTACAAATTCCTCCGGATGCAGCAAAATAATTTTGATAGGAGAAATTATATAAAAGACCTACTCTATATAAGATAAATTAAATACAAAAACGTCCCTAAATTTTTCCACGAATGTCTCGGGTATGACCAGCAAGTCCCTTCATCCCCAATGAAATCCATCACACAAAGGGACATTTCCTTACTCCCTAGAAAACCATAACAATGGGTATGATATTTTCTTTTTCTTTTTTTTTGGTGGGGGGCAAGAATAACAAAGGAAAATGTCAACCATTTAATCATCAACTTGTAGTTAACATCTTTAGATCCATGTTCAGCTCAGTGTTGCTAAAATTTGAAAATCGACAATCCAAAGTAGAAGAAACTAGTTCTAGTACTGCTTTGACCATTTCCAATCAAAACCCACCCATGAACTAAAATTGATCAGTTTTTCCCAAAACTTTCAGTTGAGGAAAAAACCGATCAAGCTAGACAATTTGACCAATTTTGTACCATTGAAGCCCCAACCACAAAAAAAGGAAAATGTAAACCTACAAAAAAATCCTAAAACCGCGATAAACCTGATTTACCGTCTATTTAATCATTCCCCCTATATTTGCTTCATATCCTTCTCATTGACCAATTGAGAAGGAAAGAGCATTGATTCAACAATATTCTTGTTTTGATTCATAGTGCTTCTCAATTTGATTCAGAGAGTTTCATCCAATGATTTGGACCACTCAAGATTTGATAGGGGAGTTTCTTGGATCTATTACTAAACCTTATTTGGATTAAGACTTGGAGTATTGATTTGAAAATTTGATTGGGGTGATTCTTTCATTTTTGGTAATGTTGTAAACATCATGTTAGTAAAAATATCACCAAGAATCACGAAAAGGAAATATTGACAACATCAGGAAAATATCACAAAATCTAGGCAAATTTTAAAAATACAAAATTATTCAAAGACACAAATAATTGACTTTATGCTCCTCCATCGATAAGTAGGGACAATAATTTCATGCATCTCATGATAATATCGAGATATTTACAATATTCTCATGCTATTTTCGAGAATGAAAACACTGCACAGTTATCGACAATAATATCGTTCTAGGGTAAAATTTGTGAGATTGCAATCATACCAGGACCATGATAATCACAATGTTTGCAACACTAGTTTTTGGAGCTACTCTTTTTCCGATTCCAAATTTTGATTCAATCTGTTCCTATAATTGATTTAGATCTGCTCCTGGAACTGATTCAAAGTGAAGACTTGGAACTTGTAAACGTATTTACAAATATTGTTCAAACCCTATTTCTCTTAAGAGAGTTTGTTAAAATAATTGAGAAATTAAATATAAGGCTTTATTTGCAAATTATTTATGTGGTAGAAAAAATGCCATGATTCCCAAACATAAAAAAGGATCCTACATGGAACCATTGCCAAATAGTTGGGGATGAAATGGTATGCAACTATTGTCCCATGGAAATTGGTGGGGTGATGGTTATACATAGACTAAAAGTCGAAAAAACATGTAGAAAATATACTAGGGAAAATTCAATATTTATTTAACAGCTCAGCCAAATTATAATCTGACATGCAAGCTATTATTGAAAGCTATAACATGAGGAAAAATATATGCAAGAAGAAATAGGAAGAAATGGAAGTGAACATGATAATGAAAACCATAGTTCTGAAGACTCCACTACTCATCCTGCTAGGGATACCTTTAGAATCCCAATCCATCCAAAACATGAGGGTGATTATGGCATAAAGAAAACAATCCTAACAGGAAAAGAGTTGCCTCAATCTTTGTATTCAACAGGCAACAACACCCTTAGTTCTTAGCCCACCATTGATAACAAATATAGGAATTTTCTTGGGAATGCGTGGCTAGATGGTGACATGATGCAAAGATAAATTAAAATCTAAGTTCAGCGGGATATAAATAGGGATCTCAACACAGATTTGCCAAATTTTTGAAAATCCAAGATCCAGATATAGCAGGAAAATGGCAAGTAAAAAAATATTTTGTAATATATATA
>APFE030182634.1:0-46347 GCA_000404065.3 Pinus taeda | reverse complement strand
CCAAAACCTGAAGGAAAATTCTAATGCATGTTACTATTAGCCATCGATGTATTATAATTGATAATTTGATAAGTCATAACCACCATTGACTATTGATAATTTTGAAGACCATATCAGCATGAGAACATCACAATTCATAACAATATTTTTGTAACCAGCATCCACATGTCCATATCAACAATGAATAAGGGGGTGCCTTGAAGACTATGGCAAGACTAAATAATAGTGTTAGTGAAGTGACCAACATCGTAGCACATAAGGGTAGAATAGACATTGAGAAAAAACCTTGAACATGATGATAGATCAAACCTTCTCAAACTTTAACATTGTATAAAACATTAAGTAAAATGATTGGCCTCTAGTTTCTTGCCATATCCATTTCTATTCCTCTAAGAATAAGGTTGATCAAATTTGCATTTACCTTCTCCCCCATGTGCCTATTTCCAAGGATTTTTAACACACCCCAAGGAAACACTTACATGAAGTCAAGGCACATTTCTAGCCATTGAAATGGAATATAACAAAACAACCCAACATCAAAGCGATTCCCTACAACAGAAACTAGCATTAACAAGTTAATGAATAAATGCACACATAATTTCACATTTAATAGCAATGTCACTATAGTTCATTTTTAGGTTAGGTAGATTCTTCTCTTTTAATGAATGCAACAAAGGCAATGAGTTTAAACTTTAAAGGCATACCCTTATATCAAATTATACACAAAAATTGTCACAAAAGGCCCAAATATTGGCTTCAAACATCATCTCAAAACAAAAAACATAGCAATACAAGGAGTTTGATATCAACAAAATTTTGAATTGTATAATTTGGAAATCGAACACCTCTAAATTGAGATTAGCCTAGACAAACACAATTGCTCACCAAGCCAATCAATACATGATAAAAAATAAATGTTTTCCACTCAATGAAATGAATCTAAACTCCATGTTAACTGCTATAACATCAATCAAATATGATACCATCATGATATAGATTCTATAACTAATAAATTCCCATAAAAATGCTAACGATATTGCATAATATCTCTAGTCAAAGTAGCTCCCATATTATGGAAAACATTAACTAAAATAATTTGAACCAAGCAAAAACATGGGAAACAAAAAAATATGGTGTACAAATACATTAAAGTTTCATAGCAAAGCTGATGATAATTATTCAGCTATAGATCAAATAAATATCATATGATACTTACTTAGGGAGCACCACCAAAAATATCATCTGGAGTAGGCGTACACATCAAATCGAAGTCAACATCCTCTGGCTTGACTTTCACCATTTCAAGGGCTCTTCTAGATGACTCTACAGCTAAACCAATTAGTATTTCATCACTTTCAATACAAAATGAGCTTAATGACATTTTATTCCATGTAAGTGAGGAGGTTTTTGTAGGCCCTTTTTTAGTATCCACAAAAATTTATCAATTCTAGATTTTCCTTCATCTATTCCTTCCTTTGACTACAAATATTCAATCCCCATTCTTACACACGACCTTATTTTTCTTCCATTATTATTAAAGAGTGCCTAATTAAGTGTTCCTTGTAATGATGCTCCCTAATTCTTCATCAAATATAAGATATAGTACTACTCGGAGTCTCAATATGTAGGGAAAATATGTTTTCAACTTATAAAACATTAAATGGTCATTCCAGTTAAAATACCTTCAACAACAATGTTGTCTTTGTTGTTTCTAACACCTTTGGGATTGCACATACAATACCAAGCCCTATCGGCTAGGGATAAGCTTTCTTAACAACCTTTTAGTGCTACATCCACTTAGTTTTCCATCATAAACATCAAAGTTGAGGTGCCTCATTTGATTAATCCACAAAACTAAAATGATTTGATTCCCTAGTGACAATGTGTTTGTAACAACACTTTCCCAATAAGTATAAAACTTGAATATAGAATTTTGGTAGCTACCTCACATAGAACTCGCTAGAAATTTGGAATTCCAACATCTCTATCCACTTCCTTAATCTAACAAATAGGATTTTCTAGTAAGAAATCACAAAAATGTATATTTACATAAAATCTTTGGAGGATTTCCAACATTAGCTGCAAAAGTAATCAAAAACAAATCTTTTACAATAGCTCTAGTCATGATCAAATAAGTAACTGACACTTGGAGTGTTACTATAGTGATCCATAGAATTATAATTTGGTTGTGTTGTAACTAGAAGGAGCGAAGGTGGCACTTAAAATTTTGGGGCACAAGAAGTTGCTTCTGTTATCAGAAAAACACGATTAGATGCATTATTTCCATAATCAGTTGTCCTCCAACATAACTTTTATTTGAAAAAAAAAGCACCTTCCCTTTTGGCCTGTTGCATGTCAGTGCTAACAAAATTTTCTACAAGACTACTGCTACTGGTTTGTTGCAAATTAGAAGATGAAAGATGGGGCATGCCTAGTTTTTTTCTAGGCATTCCACGAATGGGAATGGAAATGGAAATTGTGCCTACTTCCATGACACCACTGGCACTAACCATAGTCAAGTTTGCACACGGAGCATTTTCCAAAGAAAATCAATTGACAAAAGGGAACTTAACTGGCTTTGGTGTAATGCATTACAAGCCAAAACCAATGATCTAGAATTTAAGCTTCTGTTTAGGAGAACTACAAAAGTGACCAACATCATCATGTCGTACTCTTTGAGAGGTGAGAAAGTTCATAATGGAAAAATCTAATTTGATATTATTTCTCCAATATTCCTTAGCTTGCATTCTTGTTTCAATCACAACTCCACCTACAACAGTTAACTATTCACATGCCAAATGTTTCTAATTGATACGTAAGGGATGGAAAGATTGTGGGTGAGGAATTTCCTTGTGATGCTTGTCCAAGTTTAGTATTTTGCAACATTGGGCATTAATTAAACCCTTGAGTAGGGACCTACGAACCTAGAAACAAATGAAAAGCCAAATGTTGTTCCAATGAGGATTAGTGAGTGAAGAAATTATTGTGCCTTTATTATGTTGTAGTTAACATTAGAATTCAAGTTAGGCATGAATAATTGAATTGTTTTTGCCAAAGGTTCTCCATAAATGGTGCACATGGAATAGATCCAAACCATGAACTAGTGTGCTAAAAGTGTGCTTTCTCCCAAATAAGTAGCCATGTATGTAATAAATGTGTAAAATTCCACCTTGGACATCAATGTTAGAAGTACAAGACTAGAAAGACAAATAACTTGTTGTTTGTCCATATAAGAAATGACTCTAGCAAAGGGATTGTATTCTTTTTGATGAATGGATCTCAAAGTAAAAAGAGATCCAATAATTTGTGAAGTTGTTGTTGAAAATTCTGCTACAGACACTTTGGGCAACCATACCAATTAGCATGAATAGCCATGCATAACCTCAAAGCTGCACTATTATGATTATCATATCATCCACGTATTTTAGATATGAAACCACTATGCCATTTGTTAGCTTACCATGAATTGAGAGGGTATGCTAAAGTTTGTTTTCGAAAACTAGTTGTGGGGGTTGAGCCCAATAGTTGGCTACCAAATAATCCTTATAAATTCGAACATGGTAGACATGGTTTACTACCTGCAAGAATTTATCAAATTGAACAATGAAAGGGTAGAAGACTACTATGTATTTCATAGAACATAATGCCCTTGTTGATGTGTATGGGCTCAAACTCTAGAAAATGCCTATTGATGGGCTCTAAGAGAACAACACAACCCAAATCCTTCATAAATTATTAGAGTCACTACTTTATTAGATGGTTCTAGTCCAGTCTGACCCTTGACCAGTTTCAATACCAATTCCAACTTATAAAACATTGTTCGTTTGTCTTGATCAATACATTTGTTGTACAGTTCCTTGAATCCAATCAAATATTGCATAGCACATATCTGCTTAAATCTCATGGATCTTCTAAGAATTATATCTTTTTGTTAGTATTAAACTAACATAAATACATAGATTTGTATATAGATATGTGTTTTGAATGAAAAATATTTGAAAGGAATCCACATTATCGTTACCCTACCCTAGGGTGTTGTATTTTAAAAATTTGGCAAGGTCTTGAAAGCTTCATTGTTGGCTAAATGATATTTTTTGTCTTTAAATTTGGATATTAGTTTATTTCTCATATTGTTGAAAAATTCAAGAATAATCATGTCAATATATCCACACAAGAGAATGTTGTAAACCACTAATGCAGGGTTACCCCAGCATACACCCATAGTATGCATATAAAATGCATAAGCACATTTGTCCTAGGAATTTTAACTCTCTAAGGAGTCAAATATTCATTTAGAATATGATTAAGGCCCCTTTCTTAATCTCTGCAAAATAATTTATAGACTAACCAAGTCTAAACCTTAATCCATCCTTTCCTTTCCATCGAGACTCATTCACCCTCATAAACCTTCATTAATCCTTAGCCGCATATGTATATAACCTTCCCACTCTTAACTTTGGTTATGTGTAAACTTAACCCATAAACCTTATCCACACATTATTTCTATTATACCCTTTTTTAATAGAAATACCTATAAACTTACCCTTAGCCTCAGACTTCAACTCTATTGAAATACACGAGAAAAACCCGAGCCCTTAAACCAGTCTTCAAAAAACATTCAATGGCAACTATAATTATCATTAGGTCCACACTCCCAAGCCATTTCTGCAGTGCTGCTCCTTCCTTTCTATGATCTTCGACCAAATTAGGACCATTGATCTGGCACTCAATTCGAAAGTTGTCGCTTAGCCTGATCAATCAAACTTGCCTAAAAATCCTCCACCGTTGATCAACTCCTTTTGATCTGATGGTTGACATTGATTTCAGGTAGACAACAAGCACAAAGAATACCCACCTGAAAAAGTAGTTTTCTCTCTCTCCTCTGCCACTACGTGTCGCTCGGTTAGTGGAATCGGGTGAACACTCCTTTTTACCACTTATGGTTTCTACCTCGCCCGAAATACCACTTTGGCTTACAAACCCATCCAGACTTGTTCGTGCCCGATGACCGTAGATATTCCACCATCGACGGTTGTGACAGCTCCTCCAAATTCCTCTTCCACCAGCGTTTTTGGTTAATCTCCACCATTCATTCCTTGATTCAAATCTACGTGATTTAATATTGGCCCGCTTATCATCTAACAACCTCCTCCATTGATCTCCGAGATCCAGTGATTCCTATGTACTAACACCTCACTTCTCCGTTCATCCCTTTTCTTGACTTCGCTATTTCTTCAATCTTTTCTTTTGGTTTTGGGTTTCTTCAGGGTTTCATTCTTTCGCTTCTGCTGCTCAAGTCACTCGTGAGCTTGACCTTTTCGAATTATCACATCGCAGTCTCTCCAGATGATCCAAAATGGATCTAAAGCACCCTCTAAGTCTTCAAACATTCAAAACTATCGCAAAAGAATAACCTTTTAAAAAGGAATATTACACTATCGGGAGGCAAAAACATGAAGAAAACAATGAAATAAGGCCTATCGGAGGTCAAAGGAATGACACACAGGAGATATCGCATCTGGACGATCAACAATCCAGATTTTATTGGCATATCGCAATCAGCGAAGGCAGGTGGAGGTTATCGGAGGTGACCATATAAATGTAGTGATAGAGATCAGCAGGGTCAATGAGGACCATCGATCAAGCGTGCAGATTGACGACCTAGGTTAACTCGCCATATCGCATTGGCAAATTATAAGGGAGCACTTACAACCACCTGAGGACTATGTGATGTGTGATTATGATATATATCACATCGCAATATGACGTCAGAGCATTACAAAGGAGCGGGGCCAATAACAAATGCGACTTGTGAAACCAGAATCGATGGGACTATAGGTGATATTTGATATATTTTGAGATCCGGAAATAGGGCCTTTTCTTTGTATTTCACGATTTTGTTAAATAAACGAAATACAAATGAATACACCCGAATGCGATATAATCAGACCCGATGGAACTTATACATGAAAATGCATAACATTTCAAGTCCTGCATAAAGCCATTTTGTGATGTTTTTAGTGTTTTAATGTATTTTTCAAATACAAAGGGAAACCACGAAATGAGCGGGATTTCGAGTGGGTCGTAGGCGGTAAGTGGTTTTTGTTGGGCTCTGCTCGAGCCCATACACTGGCTGCCACGTGGCTAGGCAGTGGAGAGGGTAAACCTCCCTTTTCGGATGGTTAACCCCAGTACGCATGAGCTGTCCGAAATGAACCTCAGTTGTTGGATAAAGATCTCTCAGATCAATAGTGGAGATGTGATAAGTGATATAAAGGTGGACCTCATAGGAGTTATAAGGCATAATTCATAATATTTGAAGTTCGATGAACAATGATTTGGGGGATTTTTCCTATGTTTTGTAGTGTTTCCCTATGTAAATAGAAAACACCATTTTTGGGGATTTCAAAGGCCCGATGGTCCCTTCCGTTACAGAATAGGTGGCCACCTTCCTTGAAGACGTTATGCCATGATTGATAACGCTCAGTAGGGGATTCTAGCAGACAGAGGCCAGGAGCCAGAAAGCTTGAGAAGGGGATACAAATAGACAACACCGATTGGCTTTAAAACCACAGATTGAAAGTAGACAGGGACAAGTAGTGTTGAGACAAAGAGAAAACAGAGACAGAGTGAAAGAAAGAGTTTGGGTACTCAGAGAGGCTTGAGGCATTCAAGCAAACTCCTGCTATTTGTATCTGTGTGTTGAGACTCAATTTGAGCTCACACTTTGTAAAACTCTGCTCCTGAAGACATAATAGAGAGGTCACCACTGAAGACTAGACTAGGAGACGTAGCCCAGGAGTTTTGGGTGAAATCCATATTAAACTTGTTGTGTTTATGTGTTTTGTCTATTATGTTTACTGCTTATTTGCCTATATTAGTCATAATCTTATCGATCTGTTGCACTAAGTAATGTAGGAGAATCCAATGCACATCAGTCTATAATACCTTAAAAGTAATCTAAGATCATAATTCCAGATCAAGTGGCATCAGAGCTTTAGGTTTGCTAAGGTTAGACAAGCTTGTGCTGGATTGTTGAATGCTAACCAGGTCAAAGCTCAAACTAGGAGAAGGAGAGATTGTTGAGGCTAATCTAGATATTGGAAGATTCTACGCTTAGAGGAGAATGGATAGAGAAGTCCCATTGAAATCAGACTCTCAGTTCATGGACAGTTTCATGATCATGAGAACCATGGTGGAAGAAATGTATCAGGAATTTAAGAATGATTGAGGTGCAAGCATCTCAACACCCGAACAAGCAAGAGGAGTAGACGAGCCTCTTCTATTTGCCCATTCAGAAGGCAAAGGGAAAGGGGAAGAGGCTCCTCCATCAACTCATCCTTCTAGCCCTGAAAATAAAAATAACTTTGATTAAATTAGATGTAAAGTTTGATTTGCCAATCTATGATGGATAATTAAATGCAGAAAAGCTAGATAACTAGATTAGACATATTGATGTATATTGCAGGATGCAGAACATTGATTTAGAAAGGAGAAAGGTTCAGCTAGCCAGCCTTCACCTTGGGGGAACTTCCCTGGAGTTGTGGGAAGGCAGGACACAAGTTGATTTCAAGAAGCATGGTAAAATTATTTCTACCTATAGTGAATTTGTTTCTACCATTAAAAAACAATTCTATCCACTAGCTTATGTGCAACAAGCAATGATGAGTTGGCAAACTCTTCACCAATTAAAGGGGCAAAGTGTACAAATCTATACCTGGGAATTTAGAAAAAGAGCTTTAATTCTAGCCATTTCTCTAGACTCACCTGAAACTTTGTTGAAGTATATAGGTTGTCTGCATAGCTATTTGAGGCACACCATTCTCATGTTTAACCCCACTAGCATAGATGAGGTATCTGTTCAGGCTACACATCTAGAGGCTAGAGGTAAGAATGTGAACCTAGAGATTGGGGGATCATCAAAACCCACTGCAAGTAAGAACAAGGAAAATAAGAAGAAAAAATGGAAAGAGAGGAAGGAAAATTCTATATAGAAAGGCAAACCTTCATGCACTCACTGCAAGAAGGATGGACACGATGATGAACACTCCCGGTCTTTGCATTCGGAGCTAAAACCCAAGAAGTTCGGTGGTAAGAAGAAGAAGACTGTTGTTGCTATTCAGAAATATTTGGGGTCAGACTCAGGTGATGAAACAACAGTCACAACCACAGGCATAAAAGGTAAAAATTCTAAAGCATCTACTAGTAATTTTGCATAATCTATTGATAATGAAAAAATGAGAGGAAAATACATGAGATTTTTCATATTAGAGTTATTTCCAAGCATCAAAAGATTGATTCTTTATTTGATAGTGGATCACAAGTAAACTTGATTTCTAAAGAAATTGTAAAGAAGTTGGGATGACTAACCACACCTCACAAGAAGCCATGTCCACTAGGTTGGGTATGTGATTAAAAAAAGCTACAAGTGACTAGACAATGTAAACTTAGGCTTGTATTTGGGTCAACATTGTTAGATGAGGTTGAGTTAGATATAGTTACCTTGGATATATGTGGTATTGTTTTAGGAAGTCCTTACTTGTATGATAGAAAAGCCATTTTCCATAGAGCTGAAAATAAGTATCAACTCACTAAATATGGAATAGAATATATTGTAAGAGCTCATCAACTCAAAAATAATTACACTCTCATAAACTCAGGGTAGATGTAAAGAATTGTAAATTCATGCAAGCAAGTTTTACTAATGGTTGTAAAGGAAAAGAACCCTGATAAAACCAATGTATTTGAGGGTTGTGATGATAAATAGAAAGCTGATTTAGAAAAGGTTGTTTCAAAATATGATATCCTATTTCAAGAACCTAAAGATCTGCCACCCAAAAGTGAAATAGTACATGATATTCATTTGCAGCAGGATGATCCATTGCCTAACATCAAAATGTACAGGTTATCCGCTTTAGAGAAAGAAGAGATCAAGAAGAAGGTACAAGAGCTTCTTGATAAAGGGTTCATAAGGCAAGCACATCACCATGTGGATCTCCAATTGTGGTTGTGAGAAAGAAAGATGGTGCATGGAGGATGTGCATTGATTACAAAGCACTGAATAAAATAACGATCAAGAATTATTATCTTCTTCCTCGCACTGATGATCTATTAGATTAATTAAAATAAATAGTTTACTTTTCCAAGTTAGAATTGCGTAGTGGCTACCATCAGGTCAGAGTTGCAGAACAAGATGCTTGGAAGACTGTTTTCAAAACAAAGCAAGGGCTGTATGAATGGCTAGTTATGCCTTTTGGCTTAACTAATGCTCCTACCACTTTCATGAGAGTTATGAATGATGTACTCCAACCTTTTATTGATGATTTTGTAATTGTATATTTAGATGAAATTCTTGTTTTCAATAAAACATGGGAAGAACATTTAAACCATGTAAAGCAGACTCTAGATGTTTTGAAAAGAGAAAATATCTGTGTGAAATTGTCAAAATGTGAATTCGGCAAAACATCTTTAAATAATTTTGGTCATATTGTAGGGGGTGGTGAATTGAAGATAGATACCTCTAAGGTTGAATTCATTGTGAACTGACCTAAACCCAAATCTGCTACAAAAATTAGGAGCTTCCTAGGAGTAGCAGAATATTGGAGAAACTTTATTGCTAACTTTTCCTTGATTTTAGCTCCCTTACATGCTTTAACAGGATTGAATAAGGTGTTTCAATAGGGAGGAAAATAGCAGAAAGCCTTCAACACCTTGAAAGAAAAATTAGTACAACACTTGTACTAGCATTGCCAAATCATCAAAGAACATTTGATATTGAAATAGATGCTTGTGACTATGCCATAGGAGTAGTGTTCATGCAACATGGTAAACACATATGTTATCATTCTGAGACATTTAATTATGCAGTAGTTAATTATCCCACATATGATAAAGAATTGTATGCATTAGTACATAGTGTGAAAAAGTGGAAACATTACCTAATGGGTAAAGAAACAGTTATAGGTACTAGTCATCAACCACTTCAATATTTAGACTCACAAACTAAATTACAACAATCAAGACACTATAGGTGGATGGGTTTTCTACAACAATTTCATCTAGTCATTAGGTATAAGAAAGGCATACACAATAAGGTTTCACATATGCTATCAAGACCTATCATAAATGCATCTACTATGCTTAAGCATAACTCAGTATTGCATGAAAGCTACATTAATATGCTCAAGATGAAGATTTTAAAGATGTATATGCAACTTTAAGTCATGGAAAACAAGTAGAAGAATTGGATTATCATGTTAAGCACCAACTCTTGTATCATTTGGGAAAGTTATGCATTCCTCAAACTAAAAGAGTTAACATAATCCGAGAAGCACACACTTCTCTAATATCAGGTCATTTTGGTGTGAGTAAAACAGTTGCACAACTGTAACAGTTCTGTTATTGGCCAAGAATGTATGAAATAGTTTCTAGATATATTAAAGGGTGTACCATGTGTGCTAAAAACAAGCCCAACAATAGAAAACTAGGCTTGTACACTCCACTTCTTGTTCCTTCTCATCCTTGGGAAAGTGTTTCCATGGACTTTGTTGGGGGATTGCCAAAATCTAGAAAATATCATGATTATTTATATGTTATTGTGGACAGGTTCAACAAGATGTGTATTTTTATACCTTATAATAAGTAGATTATAGATGAATAAATAATGATTTTTTTCTTTCAACATGTATGGGTTCATTTTGGGTTACCCACTTCCATTGTATCTGATCGAGATTCCCAATTTGTTGAGAAATTTTGGTCAAAACAATGGGAATTGATGGACACCAAACTGAAGAAGAGCACAACCTTTCATCCACAAGTAGATGGACAAACAGAGGTGGTTAATAGGAAAATGATTCAGTTGCTCAGGGGCTATTATAGTAAGCATCCCAAGCTTTGGGATGAACATTTATGTTATGTGCAACATGCTTACAACTATGCTAAACACTCTTCTACACAGAGATCTCCTTTTGAGAATTTTTTTGGTTTTACACCAAGGTCTCCCTTGGATTTTGTCTTTAGTAAAGACATGGCAGTTGATGGACACAATGATATGGACAAAGCAACCAAGTTCATCGAACACATCCAAGAAATTCACCAGGCAGTGTAGGAACAACTGGAGAGGAGCCATGCCAAGTACAAGGCAAAGCATGATAAGCATCGAATTGAGCATAGCTTCCAAGTTGGTGATCAAGTCTAGCTGTACATCAACAAAGATAGAATGCAAGGTGAAGGTACGAAGCTGAAGCCAATAAGGTATGGGCCTTTCAGGATACTTGAGAAAATTAGTGGGAATGATTTTCACCTTGATTTTCCAGCTTACATGCGCATCTATTTAGTAGTTAATGTAGAGAACTTGAGACTGTTTGAACCTTCATTGATTGAAGCTCTCGAAGAGAAAAGTCAGTTGCCTTCTATTGATGATCTGTTGCTTGAATATCTCAATGAGTTGCAGGAAGATACAACTCTGGACAGGAAGGTGATAACTATGCATGGAGGGGATGTTGAGTACCTTAGAATCAGACTAAAAGGTTCAAAACCAAGCAGTGCAAGATAGATAGAGATTGGACAAGTGAGGAAGTTGTATCCTCACTTGGTTGATGTTTAAAAACCAACTATTGGTGCTCCAAAAGATTTTTCAATGAGAAGGCATGATCCAAAGTGGATCCAAAACACCCTCTAAGTCTTCAAACATTCAAAACTATCACAAAAGAAGAACCTTTTAAAAAGTCGGATTACACTATGGGGAGGTAAAAAAATGAAGAAAAAATTGAAATAAGGCCTATCAGAGGTCAAAGGAATGACGCACACGAGCTATCGCATCTAGCTTATCAATGGTCTAGATCCTATTGGCATATTGTAATTGGGGCAGGCGGGTGGAGGCTATTAGAGGCGACCATATAAATGTAGTGATAGTGATCAGTGGGGTCAATGAGGACCATCAATCAAGTGAAAAGATTGACAGCTTAGGTTAACCTGCCATATCACATCGACAAATTACAATGGAGTGCTTACAATGGCCTAGGGACTATGCGATGTGCGATTGTGATATATATCGCATCGCAAAATCATGTCAGAGAATTACAATGGAGTGGGGCTGATAACAAACATGACTTGCGAAAGCCGGACACAATTGGACTGTAGATGATATCTGATATATTTTGAGATCTAGATACAGGGCTTTTTCTTTTTATTTCGTCATTTCGTTAAATAAATGGAATACAAAGGAATGCACCTGAATGTGATATAACTAGTCCCGATGGAACTTACAGATGCAAATGCATAACATTTTAAGTCCGCCATAAAGCCATTTTGCGATGTTTTCAATGTTTTATTGTATTTTTCAAATACAAAGGGAAACCAAGAAACGAGCGGGATTTTAGTCAGGTCGTAGGTAGTAGGTGGTTTTGGTTGGGCTCCACCCGATCCCATACACTGGCTACGACGTGGCTAGGCGCGGGAGAGGGAAGACCACCCTTTTCAGATGGTTAACCCCCGTATGCATGAGCCACCCGAAATGAACCTCAGATGTTGGATCAAGATCTCTCAAATAAACGGTGGAGATGCAATAAGTGATATAAAGCAGACCTGATAGGAGTTTTAAGGTAGAATTCATAATATTTGAAGTCTGATGAACAATGATTTGGCATATTTTTCCTGTGTTTTGTAGTGTTTCCCTATGTAAATAGAAAACGCCATTTTTGGGGATTTGAAAAGTGGGGAGAATTCACTCCAGTGGCTAGAAAACGCCATTCTCCAGCCACTGGAGTGAATTGTCCCCCATTATCTATCCTAAGAGTACCTATATTTTCTTTGACTTCATTTTCAACAAGTTGGCGAAAAATTTTAAACTTATCAAATGTTTCCGACTTGTTCTTCAAGAAGTAAACCCAAGTCATTCTGCTGAAATCATCAATGAATAGTAAGAAATATTTGCAACCACCAAATGAAGTTTGTAGTGGACCACAAACATCACTGTGAACTAGTTGTAGTCGCCTGTTTTCATGCCATGAACTTGTTGGAAAACTTTCTCGACTTTGTTTTCCATAAATGCAAGCTTCACATTTTGCATTTTCCCTTTTGAATGTGGGAAGTCCTTTAACCATTCCTTGTTTCTGAAATTGAGAAAGACTCTCAAAATTTAAATATCCATATGTTACATGCCATAGTCTTACAGGTAAAATACATGTAGTCACTACCCCTGCAAAATCAGAATGCCTTGGAATAACTATCCCTTTCATCCGTAACAATTTTCCATCTTCATATCCTGTCATGACAGTTTTCAAACTTTGTTTAACTGAATTAATCTTGACTAAACCATCTTCCATGATCACCTGTGTCCTGCTTGTCAAATCGTGACTAAAGAGAGAAAATTTTTCTTAAATGTTGGTACATACCATACATTGGAAATCATTTTTTCTCCAATTCCAGGGAGAAAGACATTTACTTCTCCTTTTCCATAAGGAGTATGTTTTGCATCATCAGCAATAAAAATGGAATTAAATTGGCAATCTTGAAAATTCTAGAAAAAATCACGTCGACAAGTCATGTGCTGAGTTGCGCCGGAATCCAAGATCCAGACATCTTCATAATCACTTCTAAGATGGGATGAAAGTTGTGATACTGGTGAGGAAGTAAAAACATATTCTGAGTTATCTTCATCTTGATCATTTGCAAATTGCACTGAATGCTGCTGAAACTTGGGAATTTTATTAAGCGAAGTTCGACAATCTTCAGCATAATGGCCAACTTTGTTACATCTTCGACACACAATTTGACTTAAGTCTCTTCCTCTTCCTGAAGATTGTCCTCTACCTCTACTTTGACTTCTATGTTGAGATTGTCCTCTACCTTGATTATTATTTCCTTGTCCTTGAAAATTACCTCTTCCTTGGTTGTTTCCTCTACCTTGAAAATTACTCCTTCCTGAGTTGTTGCCTTTGTTAAAGTTGTTTCCTCTGCTTTGGCTTCGACCTCGACTTTGTACATTATGTGCTACTTGATTCTGATTTCCTTTGCCTCTGCCTCGAGAACTATCTGCTGATGATTTACTAGTGCTGGCCTTTGTGAGAAAAACATCTTCACCAACTTTCGTCTTCTTCCCAAAGGTTTTATCACATTGTGTCAACATTTCACAAAGCTCATCAAACTTTAATTTCTCTAATTTCCCAGTTAAGTGTACAGTCTCCAAAAAATGCGTGTAGGAAGAAGGAAGTCCAGCAATTACAATTGTTACCATAAAACTATCATCTATTGCTAGAAAACCAACATTAATTATTTCCTACCTAATATTCTTAAGTCTTGAGATATATTCAGGAACATCACCTCGTTCAGTCAATTTTTGTTGTAACAATTTTAATTGTAGATCAACTTTCTTTGATTCAGGCTGAGTATCAAAGAGGTCTTTAAAAGTTTTCAAAGCAGACCATGCATCTGTAGCATTTTCTATATGAACATACATTTCATCATTCACAAAAGATTTAATAAGAGCTAAGGCTTTGGCATTCTTAACTTCCCATTTTGCTAGTGCAACTGCATCTGTGGGTTTATTTGGCTTAACATCTCCATCGCATATACCCTGCCATAATTCATTGTAAATGAGAGTGCTTTCGATGAGATGGTGCCATGTTTTATAAGATTTTGTGCCTTCAAGTTTGTCGGAATCAGAAAACAAATTAATCAACTTAGACATTGTAGTGTTAAGACTTCACACCATGAATCAAGTTCCAAAAAAAAAAATCAAGATGCGCAACACAACAGCAACACACGATGCAAAAAATGAACTATCAGGGCTTGGCCTTGACCCTCGAATAGTCATCAAAACAAGAGAAAATTGACTGAGCTTTGCACTTGGCTCTAGTCAATTTCTCAAATTTTTACAAGGCAACTTTCAAAATTTGACTTTTACAATGGTGCTTTTGCACAATGTGGTAAAAAAAAAATTACCCTCCCCCCCCAAAGTAAAATTACTTTGAGTTCCATTTATCCCTCCAAAAATTACAATTAAAATCCCCTTATTACTCCAAAACCAATAAATCCCCAAAATTATAAAATGACCAGACCTCTTCAAAATACAATATGCATTATATTACAAAAAAACTTTATGATCCAAGCTGACAGGCTTCACTCTGGCTTCTAGCTGGCAGGCTTCACTCTGGCTTTACGTTGACTTCAATGATTGGCAAGCTGGCAATGCTGCTCCACCATCTTGTTCTCCAATATTCTCTCTTTGTTGAGTGCTTTGATGACCACACTTTGTCCCGTCTTCACGTTTTCCTGAGTCAAACTTTGGCACTTTCATTGCTGGTAGTTATTTTGATGTTTAGAAAAACTCCAGTTTTCCAACCATGTGCTACAATAATCAGAGACAAAGCACATATCGTTGAGTACGGACTAAAGCCTCGGTAATAACAATAAATATTGTAACCACACAAAGCAAACTTCTAATATCTGAAATACAAAAGTATTTGACATATAGAAATTTAATGATGTAAAAATTTGTTTGAAACAAGCCAACCGTATCTAGATGTTGGTAAGATTGCAGCCATCACTAACGTGTAGCTTTAGAGAAATAAATATTTACATTTCGGCCATATGCCCTCTCATATCTGCACATTTTATAGTCTAGTGTAAGGATTGCTGGTCCGCCACAAGAAAAAACGCTAAAAAAACGTTGGTTCTGGTCGTTTTGAATCCTCCAAGAGCTACGACATTACCTGCTTTGAGTCTAGGTTCACGCCAATTATCGAATTCAGAGAATAGACAGTTCTGATCAGTGTTATTCAAAAGAGGAAGTTCCACCAGAATTTTAAATTTTATTTTCCTGTACAGAAGCCTTGAGATGGAATTTCCGTTTCCACGAAGATAATGTAAATTACAGGAACATAACAATTTGTTCAAAATGGTATTCGTTCAAGGCAGCATCACCACAATGAAATAAATCCATCGATATGTGCTGATGGAGTTTATGAAATAAAGGAATAAACTGCACTAATTTAAGTGCCCGGGAGAAGCATAGATAAGAATCAACAAAAGCACCAGTTTTTACATTATTTCAACAGTCTGGACGAAGGTCGGCTATCCCATATTAAATTACAGTAAATTATCCACTGCAAAATGAATTAAACTGGCCACAGAAAAGTTTCTGAGTACCTCCGAGAGTCATGACCAAACTTCAATAGACCATGAAATTTGTAATGATTTACTCAAATTGGCTTGGAATTTATCCTCTGTGAAACTGACATGCAACTTATCTCGCAATTCAATCGACCGAAACGACCCTAATGCTCATGGAAACCCACGCACTCTCGGGAATAAATTTGTAATTTGTTCAAACCCTTATGTATCTAGCTTGGCTTTTAAGATCAGATTAGTGCAAGGGAGGTCGCCAGTTAAATAATAAAATAGAGGCAAATATTTGATAATAAAAATATTTTCAGATTTAAAAAATCTAGAATCAATAATAGATTTTTTTCTTTTCTTTTAAACAAAAAACTGGACAATTTCCATACCAAGCATTTGTTGATCAATTCAATGCAGTTTTCCAAGAACTTGTAGAGCTGGAATCTCCTCTTCACATCAGCTGCATTACTGGACCTATGATACCACAATAATGGCTGAAGTTTCCTCAGACACGTAATTTTATTAATCAGAAAAAATAATTACATAATTTGATTTTGCAAGAGTTTACACCCGAACAACCAAACACTCTTGCCATGAGCTATTTATAAGCTCCATGTCCTAACTACCTCTAATTATGGATCACTTATTAAATAACAAGTGTCCATTTACAATAAATGCTATTCAAACCATCTGGCTAACAAATCTCCTAAAATAGAGCCTAAGATATGAGACTTTTGGAGAGTCATATCTTGTTACAATAATACACTAATTCTAAATGTCTTCATTAAATAACTAAACATTCTAGAATAATAATTATTAATTTAATATGTTAAATTAATAATTATTTTATTCCAATTTTATAACCTATGATGAAATTGTATTTTTGGATCATCTAACACAAATTCCTTGCACCTTTTTTGCTGCTATATGTCTGTTGTATTCTGTTTCATCTTCCTCTCCTTGTTAATCAAGTTCAAGTTCTAATTGATCATGCTTCCCACTGCTATCAATTTCCTCCACATGGATTGTTTTATCATCAACTACCATAATTCTTCAATCTTTGTCTCCAGTTCATCCTTGGACTAGTCGATATTCTGCCTCTTACTTCTTCCTATTTCTCTTTGCTTCAGGTTGTTGTTGCTATCCACTAACTCTTCAAACTGCTATAGGTTACTCCCACTTTGTAGTTGTTGGTTCATTTTTCCTTCTACTTTTTCTCTTGCTACCATTGTAGACATTTCTCTTGCTCTTTTTCCAAGTTTTGCTTTGACTCCTATGCTTACTTCTTCGCTTTCATCCTTACCCTCTTTCATGATTATTTATGTCTACACTGAATCATGACCTTCCAGCGTTCTCTCCAGCAATTGAGCATCTTTGTTCCATGGATTAAATTCTTCCACAAAATCTCCTTATTTAATTTTTATTTGGTTGCTCATCCGTTCCAAATTTCCTCCAGCATCTACAACTAAACTTACACTCACAAAACACTTGTTAAAATAAAAAACATAAGGATTTTGTGCCTTATCTTCCTTTGGCAACAATTCAGTTTGCTACTCCATTTCTTTCTCCTTTGTTGGCACATCAGTATGTTTTTTTAAATTCTCAAAAGAATTCATGAGACTGTCGGCTAGTCTCTCCTCCACACAATCTGCTCTAATGATGTTTCTCTATCCTTGTTCACTATAGTAAACTTCTTCCTCTGCAATCACATTGTCATACTGTAAATTTCCCAGCAAATACTTCAACAATGCAATTTCTCTGTGACACTTTGTAAGTACTTCATCATCGCTTATAAACCCTACATTTATAAACGAATTGTCAGTTTGAAAATTACAAGGCTCAACAGTTTCAACTGTTGTTTCACATCTCAGTTCTTGAAACTGAACTTCATCTCTTTTTCACACAAGAAATCGTCCCTGTGTTGTAACAGTTTCATTACTAAGTTCTTTCAACTGCAATAAGTCACTGCCTTCCTCATTCAAGAGATATTCTCCCTTATCCTTTACTCCAGAGTATTCATCTTCTGAAAAATACTTTTCCATACTTTTGACAGCTTCAAAATATTGCTTATCCTCTGCAAAATCCTCCTTTGTTAGTGACGTATCATCAGATGTCCTTTCTTCTAAGTTTAAATCCTTTGCATAGATTTCCTCCTTTTTAACATCTTTCAGTAGATGTCCTTATTTTTTACTGACTGTCTCAATGGCTTCCATGGTTATCCACTATGCCTATAATATTGGTGAACTGATGATCCTTTACTATGTTTTCAACTAACATAGTCTCTTCTTCAAGTTTGCCTTTAATCTCTTGCTGTTTACCTTCTCCAAGAGCTATCCTTGTCTCACCATCTACATTGATATTCTCTTGCATTTGCTCTGCATCCATAGACAAGCTATCAAATATAAAAACGTCAGACCTTGTGGTCCCACTTGATGTTTCAACCATCATATCTCCTTGTTGTTCCAAGTTCTCTTTATGACTCAGAAATTCTTTGATGGTCTCCTCTTAAATCTCCTCAAGTGCTTCACTTGGTTGCTTGATATCTTTCCCCACCTATATATGAGAGCTATCTATCTCATCTTGTTCTAGAACAGAAGTTAGATTCTGCTTGTGTTCTTCCTCCTTTATGACAATATCAGCAAATTGTCCTTCTTTACATGTTTCACTTGAAAATATACACAAATTGTCAGATTTAAAACCATGTGACCGTTTGGTCTCACTTGAAGTTTCACTCTTCAAGTCTTCATCTTCACTTAGAACTTCACCCTGTTCTGCTTCACAAATGGACACTTCCATTTTCATTTCCAGCTCATCTTCTCTGAGTTTTTCCATCAGCCACCTTACTTGTCTCTGTTGTAGTCTTATCTGCAACTTATGCCACTTCACCGGCTTCTTCCTCAAGACCCAACCTAGTCTCTGGCTTTCCTCAAGTATTCTCCTTAATGCATGGAGTTGTTCTTTTAACTTTGCAATTTCCTTGTCAATTTTCTCTTGACTCATCCTCTTGGCATTTTCCTTGGCAACCTCTTTATTCATCTTTCTTCTACTATGGTCTTCCTCAGAACCTCTACTATGACTATCAGTAGCCATCTTCTTCTCCTCTCTCTTCATGAGCTCCTTAATCACTTACTATGAGTTGCATTAAAGCCTCTACAACAACAAGTCCTCCTTTTGTTGCAACTTACCTCACCAAGCTTTCCTCTGTACTTGGTCTTTTCGCAAGAACTTGGTTCTGTATCTCTAGAACATCCTTTGAGTACTTCTCTCTGCTCCTTCTAGGCTTCAACTCTTCTACACTTATCAAGAACATAATTGTCCTCTTGTATTTCAATCACAATCAGATAATTGGTTCTGGCCACCTCTTCTTTCACTTAGAAAGTCTTACCAGCTTTTTCATCCCTTAGCAATACTACCCACATCCTTTGTGGAATTTCCTTTGTGATATGCAGCAATACCTCTGTAGTAACAAGTCTTCTTCTTGCTACATATGCTTTACTAAGCTTCTCTCCTCTAACTTCAGTCTCTTAACATTTCTCTAGTTCTTTCCTATGGAACCAATTTAAACACTCCTTGTTTTAGATGTTGCAACCTTCTCATCTTCTTTTGTTGTTATTTGTGCATCAACATACAAACACACATTCTCCAAAAAAAATCAAAACAAAACATATCACCTCACCTTCAAGATCTATGCATGATCTTGTTCCACCATTCCACTTGTACCTTGAATGGATTGTTCTATGTTTCTTGCATCTGCAAGTTCTACTACACATCACCTCTGTGTGCCTACTTTCTGTCAAATTAGAATCTGATCCTTCCTTGCCTGCATAAACATCTTTGACACATAACTTTGTTCTCAATTCTTTCACATAGAATTTCTTTGTTCTATTTTAACACCAATTGTTTCAATTACAATTCTGCTCTGATACCAAATGATGCAGGGTTACCCCAGCTTTCACCCACAGTATGCATATAAAATGCATAAGTACATTTGTCCTAGGAATTTTGACTCTCTAAGGAGTCAAATCTTCATTTAGAATATGGTTAAGGCCCCTTTCTTAATCTTTGCAAAATAATTTATAGACTAACCAAGTCTAACCCTTAATCCATCCTTTCCTTTCTATCAGGACTCACTCACCCTCATAAACCTTCATTAACCCTTAGCCAGATATGTATATAACCTTCCCACTCTTAACTTTGGATATGTGTAAACTTAACCCATAAACCTTATCCACGCATTATTTATATTATACCCCTTTTTAATAGAAATGAAAATAAACTTACCCTTAACCTAGGACTTCAACCCTATCAGAATACGTGGGAAAAACCCGACTGAGCACTTAAACTGGACTGCAAAAAACATTCACCCGCGACTATAATTATCATCATGTCTATACTTCCAAGCCATTTCCATAGCGTTTCTCCTTCCTTTCTCCGATCTCTGATCATATCAGCACCATTGATCTGGCGCTCCATCCGACGGTTGTCACTTAGCCTAATCAATCAAAATTTCCCGACAATCGTCCACCATCGATCAACTCCTTTTGATCTAACGATTGACATTGATTTATGGTAGACAACAAGCACAGAGAATACCCACCTAAAAAACTGGTTTTCTCTCTTTCCTCTACCGCTATGTGTCACTCGGTTAGTGGAATCGGGTGACCACTCCTTTTTACCACTTATGGTTTCTACCTCACCCAAAATACCACTTCTACTTATAAACCCATCCAGACTTGTTTGCGCCTGATGACTGTAGATCTTCAACCATCGACAACTATGATGGCTCCTCCAGATTCCTCTTCCATCAGCGTTTCTGGTTAATCTCCACCATTCATTCCTTTATTTAAATCTACACGATTTAATCTTGGTTGCTTATCATCTGACAACCTTGTATTTTGATCTCCGAGATCCAATGGTTCCTGTGTACTTACACCTCACTTCTTCTTTCTTCCCTTTTCTTGACTTCACTATTTCTTTAATGTTTTCTCGTAGTTTTGGGTTTCTTCAGGGTTTCATTCTTTCGCTTTCGCTACTCAACTCACTCTTGAGCTTGACCTCTGCAAATTCTCACATAACAGTCTCTCCAGAGCTTCACTCTGATCCTTCAACTGGATTCAAAGATCCACTATGATTCCTCTTAATCATTCTCCTCCTCTGTGTAGTTCTACAGAACTATGCCTGCAACCTTTCTTACAGAATACACAACTTACACGTAATTCAATCATTAAATACTCGTTTCACACACTTACATAGTTGGTAATGGAAATACAAACTATCATATATATATATATATAATTATATATATATTAATATAAGTATAAACAATTGATTACATATCAAGACTCTCTATCTCTCAGCCCTGATATCCAATATTAGTGGCCTTCTCTTTATACAGTCTGCCTGTAGGCTTATATTTATACTAGAAATTTTCTGTTGAACTAGTTCTAGTTCAGATCCTTAATCTATTGAGCTGACTCTTAAATGTCCTCTAAGTCCACTTCTAACTCTAGTTAATCCCTAGGAATCCTCTCTAGTTCCTTCAATCTTGAAACTACCTTAATAGTTATAATTGACTTCTAACTCTCTTGTCATTATTAACCACTCATGTTCTACTTCATTCGATAGCATTTACAAAATATCTCACATTATCTAATTAATTCCTATCCTACTCACCAAAAGCCTAAATATTACATTAATTCAACACTTAGGAATCAAAGTTCCTTATAACACATAACCCCCCTATGTCCACTAAATACAGTGATTTTCTCTTGGGTTGAATGCTCCTACATCAACCACACTCCAAACCTTATGCCATAGAAAGACAGTGGAATTCATTCCATTAGGCTCCTGCTTTCCTTTCCAGAATCCATTGGAGACACAGGAATAAAACTCAACTAGGAACTACATATAAAATGATGTTTGATCAGAGGGATTCCACCCGATACCATGCATCAAAAAATGGTGAAATCCCAAGGATGATACTCAACCAAGATTTTCATATAAATGATATTTGATCAGATAGATTCCATAAATTAGCATGCATTATACAATGGTTAAATCCCAAGGTTGTTTTAATAGTTACACCCCATCTTCAAGGTTTGGATGTATAGAATGAGAAGATCACTAATTACTCAGGATGAGCAATCCAAAATGGTTTTTTGGTAAGTCAAAGTGGCTAGGCAGATTGAAGCCTCTTTTGACTAAGGTTTAATGCTATTACATTAAACCCATGATACCACAGGGTTGACTCATAAAGCTCTAGCATAGAAGATACGCGGAAGGGTAGTCAACAGTATCATCAGTAGCACACTTCACCTTGTACATATCCCCAAAATCATAGTTACCTAGTTTGTGTTCATGTTTGAACATAAAATTAAAAAAAAAATCACCCCATACAAAAATTCAATAAAATTCACCATTAAATTCAAATATATCTATATAAATAACATATATATAATTTTTTCAATATAAGATATATCAAATAATAAATATATTAAATTTAACATTTATAAAACATGATACGTATAACTTAATAATTGAAAAGAAAATATTGACAAGATTTATTTATTATAGGTTCAAAGGTGTGTTTAGGCCAAAGAATTTACGGATATAAATTCACTAATGATAAGAATTCAAGAAGATTTTTTTGAAAGAACTAGAACCAAATGCAAAAAGGTGAGTCTTAATGTATAGCACAAGGTTTCAATAAGTGGCACAAATACAACGCAGTTCATAATCTTAGCAAACTAGAGGAGTAGGTTAATGGACATAAGTTGCTACCAACAACAAGCATATAGAAAAGGACTTGTCTCACATCATCCCCAGTGTAGAGTTTTCATGAAACAAGAAGAAAAACCCCTCTTTGACCGTAGATCTATAATAGCATGCCAAAGAAATTATAACCTGTCTCATGGAATCAACCTCAAAGAAACCTCTATTGAATGGTATCAAAGGAAAGCTACAATAATTCAATGATGAATAATACTTGTTGAAAGCCCTCCAAGCTCCAGAGCTTGCTCCAAAAGCTAGGAATGAGAGACAAAGGGAATACCACGAGGATGGAGAATACATCCACCATCCCATTTCCTTGAAGCGAATGAATAACATGAATAATCTTAGGTCCCCCTCTCTATGATGGTTTATTTTATATATTCTATTTCTATTGTTCTAATAGCATAGGATTTAGTGGCTAGTAGCCAAGCTATATACAAAATTGGCATGTCTTGCTTCTATTATTTTTAGTGGACAACAACCAAACTATAGATAGTATTATTTTCTTTAGTAAATTATGAGACAATGGACAAGGGCCCAACACTATTGTTCTAAAACTTGGTTCGACTTGGCTCGATGGGTCAGTTTGGTACCAAATAAGACCTTCTCAGCCAAGTAGATGCATGATTACCTCATACAGAATCAACGAAAAAAATTCACTATTAAATTAAAAAAAATAAAAAATAAAACATTAAATTGATCAAATTTCTATAAAGAGATATCCCACCCCTCTATTTGTCTCACACCTTTCTGACAGAGCATTTGTGAGCATTTCAGTTTTTGGAGAAGAGATGAAATATTGAAGAGAAATGTGACGCCTGAGCTTCGTGCTAGTTCGTTATTTGTTTGAGGTTGTTTGCAATGGATTTAGACAGCTAAATCAAGAGGCTATAATGTATCTTGAATCTTGGAGGAGTTGTGAACCAAATTCTCGTGCCCATTGCCCATTATTTTCATTTCCAGGCATGTTTTCCCTCTCTTTAAATTGCAAATGTATATGCTCTAAAATATGTCCGTGTTTATAATGTTTTTCTCTTCAAAATTCAAATATGTGCCTCTTTAAATTACAAATGAAAATCATCATAAATATGTCCCTTTTTTGAATTTGACAAGACAATGGACAAGGGTCGAACACTAGTGCTCTAAAGCTTGGTCTAACTTGGCTCGATGGGCCGATTTGGTACCAAATAAGCCCAACTTAGCCAAGAATATGCATCATGACCCCATATAGAATCCAAGAAAAACTAAATATTAAATTAAAAAACTCAAAAAAACAAAGCATTAAACTGAGAAAATTTCTATAAAGAGATATCCCACCCCTGTATTTGTCTCACACCTTTCTCACATAGTATTTGTGAGCATTTGTAGTTCTGGAGCAAAGATGAAATCTTGAAGAGCAATGTGAAGACAATCCGCCTCTCTCAAGAAACTGCATTTCCATGGAATTTGACTTTGTAAGTCACACACAACTGAAGAACCACTTGAATTGTAACTGTTGGAAGGTGTAGTTGCAAATATTTGCAAGATATAATCATTACTCTATTGTTCATCTGTTTTCACGTATCCCAAAGGCTTTTCCAAAATCTTCATGAATGGACTATTGCCTTTAATATTTTCATCCAAGGAAGACATTTTTGTTATCTACAACACCTGCACCATCTAAAGTTGTATCTTCAGAATCATAGACAAGTGAAGTTCCTCCCATAGAACCAGTGTTCTGGGAATCTGTAGTCATTTAAAGTTTTTATTGCAGTATATGGTCAAATATGAGCAATAACGTAGTCACCCACTTGGGAACTGAAACTTTTTCCCCTGTCCAGGTATTTCGCATAAAAAAATTTCAGTAAGTCCAATGTATACCAACGAGTCCATTCTTGGTTCCTATATCTCTAGTATTATTGTCTTCACTAAAAACTAATGCCAAAATATGAGAAATATCTAATAATGGATTAGTGCCTTTTTCAGATCCATCCACCTTACAAAGATTTAGTTGTTGAATAAGAATGGAAACAACTATTAGAAGGTATTGGCCTCTGTTTCAGTTGCAAAAAGTCACAATCAAATTAGCCATGGAAAAAGAAATCAAATATGTACTTAGCAATAAATTCATACATGTAGTTAAGATATCCTAAATGGGAGGATTTTCTAGAGGCTTATCTTCATAAGAAACATCTCCTCCTTTTTCATTAGCATTGTCTTTGGGAACCTCAAAATTACCCAGTGACAAGGCAAGAGATTGGGAAAGTTCAACACCTTATTGCATTGGATCCTCAACATGACTAAAGAGCCACTCCATAGCCAGTTCAACAATATTTGTTTCAACATGCCACAATGCTTCCTCTAACCTAGACCTTGGGAATCCCATTTCAACCATCATAGAATTGGAAGCCTCATCAAGTGGATGACGTCTAAATTGTTGACCTGTGCTTCTAGGAATACAATTTATGCTTCCTTTAACATCACCTATGACAGTGTATACATGGGTAATAATGGAAACAACAAAGTTAGTAAATGATGGACTACAATGGCAAAACATTGGATTGCTCCAGATAGGTAGAAAAACATTGAGAACCTGAGCTTGTAGAGTGAAAACAAAAACCTTTGGATCCCTTGGAATAGTGATAGAGACTCCAACAAATGGTTGCACTAACGATGATGTAGAGGGCATAGTTAACAATGATGAAGAATTCACAAGGTACTCCAAAATCCTGCAATAGCTTTGTAATGCCTCTAAAAACCAAGCTACATGCTCTAGCTTGTCATTTTTTGTTTCCATTCCTTGTTATGACATAAATGGTACTATCCACAGAGAATGTCCTGTTACTTCAAAAGTAGTCAAAGGACTTTTAATTGTACCATGAGCATAGAAAGAATTCACCGCTACTGTATTTCACATTTGCTTATGGTTGTCATATGTAACTATTGTCATGTCATCCACAACTTTCCTAGTCTAGTGACATTTTGAAGAAAGTGATGACTCAAACTCAGATAGTTCTCATCCACATCAAAACTATAATGAATTTGTTTACAAGGATAACCACCACACTTCAATCTTCAAGCATGCTATGGTGTTATCCAAGCCTCCTAGATCCCTAAAGCAAGTTTCAACAGGAATTTTGCCATGACCTCTATGCTAAGAACAAGGGTGAGTGACAATCCCTTTATGCCATATGTGGAGAGCAACGAGATGAAGTGTTTTCATGATATCTCATGTTGATGGCCTCTATTTCAATAATCTATCATTGTCCATGCTAGTGACACCTTGTATCCAGTCTCTTCATTCCTTTGATGTTTGAGAGGTCAAGTTGTCAGCCAAGTACACCTTGAAGGTCCTTGTAGGGCACATTGTCCATTAGTAACTAGAACTTGCATTATTGGGGTAAGAATCTATGGTTTGGGTTTTAAAAAAAATGTCACAAGGGACTTGCTAGAGTCTCTATAGAAGTAGTGCAATCTCCCTAGTATCTTGTATTATATGGGGCACTTCAAACATGAACTGCTCCTTAGTCTCCACCTCCTAGAAGGAGTGTCAACAAATCTTGTCCTCTTAGGGAATCTAATGATACATATCTTGACACATAAATGGTGGGAGCATGATCTTAGTTGATGATGGGAATCTTTAGCCTATGGGATTAGTGCCTTCATATGTAGTTAGACAAACAATTGACTGTTAAGTTGAAAAAAATGCTTAGCGCAAAATGCTAGCATAGATCTAAGACATTGTGAGGGAGACAATTAGGTGATTAGAATATACTTCCATTAGATGTCCTCCTTGATTGATTCATTATTATACGCCTTGGGGTGGAGAATTCAAGGGAACCTATAAAGAAGGGAGTCAATAAATGGAGATAATGGAAAAGTGAAGAAAAAAAAATGGCCTCAAAATCTCAATATTTCCTTCGACCAGAATGACCCAAGGAGACCAGACCTTTATAGGAAAGGAATGGAGATCCAGTTATGGATCTCTCTCCCAACTCAAGGTAGAGTCTCAAAGGGCACAAAATATAACCTCTACACCAAATTATTTTTTGGGTTGTTCTGTAGTATTAGAAATAATTTATAGTTTCTTCTATTTCCTCCTCGAAGCATTTTATGAAAAATTGCAAATTGGTTCCAATATCGAAGCGAAGTTACATAAGACCATTCAATTCTTTTAGATGAAGTGAATTTCGTACTCATTTTCTTTCTACTAATTACTTAGCCCAAAAATATTGGGTAGAACAAAGGAGAAACCAATTGCGTATCCTCTATCCACTGTGGGAAGAAGGAATATGGCACCTATCATAGGAAGCTTTCCCATTCTAATGAGGAATGTCAAACATTTAGGCCAAAGAGCTTCAAAAGGAAAAATACTTGCTTTCTAAGCATTATTGAGAGGTTGGAGACTTAGAGGTTGATGTCAAAAAGCCTAGGTACATTGATCGAAACTTGATACTAGTGCCCAAAGATAGCCTTGCCAGTAACAAGGAACCTCTTTGTACATAGAACTATCAAATCAAGCACAAACTAGCATATATGGTAATTGATAATGGCAACCAAAATAACCTTCTCTTGCTTCAATTGGAAAAGGAAATCAAGTTACCACCCTCCACTCATCCCAAATCACATTAGCTTGGATGGGTCAAAGATGCACATTACCTTTTGCTAATCACTTGACAATACATCAGACTGTTGCTAGAAGATGGCAAGATTTTGCCCAATATTGTATATGCTCTTACACACAAAGATGAGAAGATTACGAAAATAAGATGATGATAACAAGTGTAACTAATTTCTCCTTTTCCTTGAAGTAATATAGGTGGCATTTAAAAAATAAAAGGAAAACTACAAGAGAGGAATGCCACAAATGCAAATACATTGTAGTACATAAAATCCAAAATATAATGAAGTCAATTAATGGAATAATTGATGGAGAAATCAATAGGGCCATTGGTGGTTGTTTGTCTCCTAAACACAAGAGTTGCAATTAGATTTTTACAAATAAACTGATACACTCCCACTTGCCACTTGTCCCCTAGTATTATGCTCACCTCTTCCTCCTTGCTTGCAAGGAATTGTTCCCTAAATTAGTAAATGGAAACCATTATGTCTTCCCTCACAAGGAAGCTACATGTTTGCCATTGAAATGGGTGGTTGTGATATTTCTTTGGGTGATGAATGGGTAAGAACGCTAGGACCTATCACCATGGATTTCTTGGAATTATACATGAGTTTTCAAGAGAATGGCAATTCTTACATGCTCAAAGGTTTGATAGCAACCACTATAGAAATAATCAACTACCATTGCATGCAAAATCTTCAGAAAAAGGGCCATTGGTTTGAGAATGGGGGATATGTGAAACATGAAGGAAGAGATATTGGTTTCCATTTTTCTATTTTATTATGTGAAAGACTCAACTATTTTCTATACTTCCTCATGGATGACATGCTACAGGTGTTTGTTATGGGACCATTGGGTCCATCAAAGGGGTTACCCAAATTTTAGCCCAACATAATGAGTATACCAAAAGAAATTTGTTGAGAGGGGCCACAAGTAATGGTATGAGATGGTCCACAAAAATGAAATATTAGTTACTATAAAGTGACACCAAAACAATCAATATTGCACAGGGATTTTGTTGAGCTAGGTCTCCTGTAATTTTATTGGCAGGGCCTAGACATATTTTTTCAATTTGAGGGGAGTATTACTGTAGTGATGAAATTCCAAAAACTCTTGGTACTATAGAATGTGTAGGAACTTTGTTACCTGTGTTGCAAAAGTTATGGTTTAGAGGAAGAGGCTAGGATTTGTAGGGTCCTAAGGATAGAGGAGTGTCAAGTTCTATAGATTTAATATACCTATGGTTTCCATCAATAGTAATCAGTTGAATCTTTCACTGCACCAACTAATGGTGATAGATTATACCCTTAGTCATACAATCCAATTCCCTATTATGTGAGAGTTATCTCCCAAGTGTTATTCTCCATGTACTCTTGGAAACATGATGATTAATAGGGTTAAGTAAGGTTGATTTCTTGTATACCAAGGGGGATTTTGATATACCTGAAGGAACATGGAAGATAATTCCATATGTAGGTGTTATTAGATACAATGCTACACAAAGGGGTGCCAACAAATGTCACAAAGGTGTTCAACAAGGTGATGCCTCTATTATTTTCTACATGTAGTTTCCCCAATTATAGGCTTGCCCATTGAATGATAGATATTTGTGTTATTCAAAGATGATAAAACACATCTCTAACCTAAATAATGTTTTCTAAAATTGGAACATGTGTTGAAATGAGAAAGTGCTCTGGAACCACTTGTATTTGTGGTGTTAGTTGAAATAGAATATTTAGAGAAAAAAGGGCATAATATAAATTTAGGAAGCAATTAAATAATATACATGGAATGCAACTATGGAAAGAAAATAATAGATCTAAAATTGGAAAATAACACTTTAAAAAACCCTTTATTGATATTCCAAGCTAAATGCAATGTTCACTTGCCTTTTCTAGTGGGAAATATTCTATTGGGTTGTGTTATATTCTTTCCACGACTAGCCCATGTAGTTAACCAAGGGATTAGGAGCGGGGTGGAGCCCCCCTTCGTTGCATCGATTGCCTAGCGGGGAAAGTCACAGGGGGTTTGAGGGGTGTAGGTAATGCCACTCTATGGGGTGCAGGGCAGCGCCCCATAAAATTTTGGTTTTGGACCCTATGTTAGGTTGGGAGGACCTGCCTATGGTTTTGTGCATGATTTTCGCACATGGTTTTGGATGCGATGGTTTTCAGTCCATGGTATTGGATGCTTCAGAATGTACAAATATGTATTGTAACATTGAAAGGAACATAATGAAAAATTTAGCTAGAAGTCCCAGTTTTGGGATCAAGGGGAAAATCTCTGTGTATATGTGTTTTATGTGTTATGCTCTCACATTGTTTATTTTCTCAGTTTTAGAATTCGTATGTAGGTAATTTCTGTATAGGGTTAAAACCTACATTTAGTATTAGAGTTGTTTTTGGCATCAAGGGGATGCCTTTGTTACTTAGGAATTTCGCTCCGGCCTATGGTAGACCCTGTTCAGTGGGAGATCTACGAGATCGATTCTGGTGGTGAAATAAGATGGCAAGCAGTGGAAAGATAGAGATCGAGAAATCTAATAGTTAGAGTTTTGAATTGTGGAAACTCAAGATGGAGGATCTGTTGGTGGATAAATATCAGTAGATCGCAGTAGATCTAAGTACTCAACCAACGGGAGTGCCTGATGAAGACATGAAGAAGTTGGATCGAAAGGTAAAGAGCATAATAAGATTGTGTGTCTTTGATTCAATATTGTTGAATGTATCAGGGGAAGCTACGACTAAGGATTTCTTGGACAAGTTAGGGACTTTGTACAAATCTAAGTCTTTTGTGAATAAAATATTCCAGTGGAAAAAGCTTTATAACCTGAGGATGAAAGATGGAGACTTGGTGACAGAGCATCTAAATGCATTTAATACTGTGGTAAGTTAGTTATCATCTGTTGATATCAAAATTTCAAATGAAAGTGCATTATTTTGTTTTGTTCTCTACCATATTCATGGGATATTCTAGTTATTGCAATAGATAGCAATGCAATTGCCTTGGAGTTTGATGAAATAGTCTCATCCTTGCTAACATAGGAGATGAGATGGAAATATATGAAGAGCCAGAGTGGTGATGCCTTATCTGTACGAGGACGGTCCCAGAACAGAAATAAAAATAAGTCATCGACTGGGAGATCTAAATCTAGAGGGAGATTTGAATCTCCAGGAAAACATGTAAAGGTGGCGTGCTTGAAATGTGAAAAGGAAGGGCACTACAAAATGGACTGTAAATCTAAAGCTCCTGATAGAGGAAAGGGATTTGGTGATGCTTCTTTTGCATAGGCTAAAACCACCTTAGATGAAGGCGGGGATGTGTACTTGGCTTCTTCAAGTACACATGTAGATCATGAGGCATGGTTGATTGACTCAGGTGCATCCTTTCACTTCACTCCCTATATAGAGTGGTTCTGCGAGTATGAGAAACGCAATGGTGGTGATGTCTTCTTAGGGGATGATAGGAAGGCTAAAATTGTTGGTCGTGGAAAAGTAAAGTTGAAGTTTCAAGGTGAAAGGGTTAAAACAATTTTAGGTGTTCTTCATATTCCTACATTCGCCAGAAATTTGATTTCTGTAAGCAAGATGGATGATGCAGGTGTAAAAACAGTGTTCAAGAAGGATACCTGCAAGATGGTTCCGGGAGCACTGGTATTGATGCGGGGAGTTCAAACTGGAACTCTGTACAAGATGCAAGGTAGCATTGTTGTTGATGGGTGCAACAGTTGTGTGGTTCCTAAAAGTGGAGCAGAAAATATATTGGTATCTGGAGAGAAGACCATGTTGTGGCATCAAAGGCTTGGACATATTGGAGAGAAGGGCCTTTGAATACTTCATGGTAAAGGTATGGTAGAAGGTATGAGTAATAGCTCTCTAGATTTTGATTTCTGTGAAAATTAGGTATATGGGAAGCAAAATTGGATGAGTTTATCCTCTGGTGGTAAGAGGGAAAAACATATATTAGAGGTTGTGCATAGTGATGTGCTTGGACCTATGAAGGTTCCATCGTTGGGTAAGTCTATGTACTATGTATCATTTATATATGACTTCTCAAGGACTACATGGATATATTTCCTTAAGAAGAAATCTAAAGTCTTTGACAAGTTTAAAGAATTTAAGGTTGTGGTGGAAAACTAGAGAGAGAAGAAGGTAAAGGTGTTGAGGACAGATAACGGTGGAGAGTTTTGCAGTAAGTAACTCAAAGAATTCTATAAGAAGTGTGGTATAGCACGATAGAATACTACTCCATATACACCTCAACAAAATGGAGTTGTAGAAAGAATGAACAAGACGTTGATGGAAAGGGCAAGAAGCATGCTCAGTGGTGCCGAGTTAGGAGAGGAATTCTGGGCATAGGCGGTGGAGACAGCATGTTACCTAGTCAATAGATCACCTTTATCATCGTTGGAGGATAAGACTCCATAAGAGGTATGGACTAGTAAGAAACCCTCTCTTTCACATCTGAGGGTATTTGGATGTGATGCATATGTGCATGTTCCAAAGGAGAAAAGAACTAAGTTGGATAGTAAATCTAAAAAGTACATCCTTATTGGGTATAAGGATGGTTTAAAGGGTTACAAACATTGGAACCCAATAACAAGGAAGGTTGTGTACAACCGAGATGTGGTATTTAGAGAGGTAAAGGATGTTATTAAACATGAATTCCAACCAAAGGAACCTGAGAAGATAGAGTTTGAGCTTAAGGAGGAAGAATAAGACTCTACAATAGAGGAGGAATCAGAAGATGAAGAGCCACCAACTGCGGGTGTGAGAATATCAGTTCGAGAAAGAAGGCAGCCAGAAAGGTATAGTCCATCTACTTTCTGTTCAAATTTTTCTTTATTCTATTACTGATGATGATCCCAAAACTATGAAGGAAGCAGTAGATTTAGAGGATGGAAAACTCTGGAAAGAGGCCATGGTTGATGAAATGGCATCTTTGCACAAAAATAAGGCTTGGGATCTGGTGGAGTTGTTAGCTGGAAGGAAACCCATTGGCAGCAAATGGGTGTTCAAGAAGAAGACAAATGCAAAAGGAAAGGTGGAGAAATACAAAGCTTGGTTGGTAGAAAAAGGTTATTCCTAGGTGCCAAGAATTGATTTTGATGATATTTGTTCTCCTGATTCCAAGGTAACTTCTATTAGATTACTTTTATCTATTGCTGCTTCTTTTGATCTTGAGGTAGAATAGATGGTGTGAAGACAACATTTCTTCATGGGGATCTGGAAGAGGAGATCTACATGAAGCAACCTGAAGGCTTTATAGTGAAGGATAAGAAATAATTGGTATGCAAGTTAAAGAAGTCTCTGTATGGGTTAAAACAGTCACCAAGGATGTTGTATCATAAATTTGATACATTTATACGTGGACTCGGCTTCACCAGAAGCAAGGCAAATCACTATGTGTATTTTAAATTAATTGGTGACCATGTTATTTATCCAGTCTTGTATGTGGATGATATGTTGCTGGTTGGAAATGACAAAGAAATTATCCAGGATTTGAAGACCCATTTGTCCTCCAAATTCGACATGAAGGATCTTGGTGTTGCAAACTATATTTTGGGCATGGAAATTAAAAGAGATCGGACAAAGAGGAACCTCTGGTTAAACTAGAGGAAGTATGTTGAGACAATATTATAGAGGTTTAATATGTAAGATAGTAAACCGTTGAAGGTTCCTATTCTTGTAGGTGTAAAGTTATCTCCTGAACAGTGTCCCAAGACACACGAAGAGGAAGAGGACATGTCCTATGTTCCATATGCAAGTGCAGTTAGTAGCCTGATGTATGCGATGGTATATACTAGACTAGACATTACACATGCAGTGGGAGTATCGAGCAGGTTCATGTCAAAACCAGGGAAGGAGCATTAGATAGTAGTGAAGCGAGTTTTCATGTATTTGCATGGCACTAGTGACTATGGTTTGTGCTACCAAGGAAGGCTAGGATTGGACAGAGTTTTGGATATCCGTGGATTTGTTGATGCATACTGGGCTAGAGATCTAGATTAGAGAAGATCTACAAGTGGGTATGTGTTTAACCTATTTGGGGGTGCAGTCAATTGAATGAGTAAGAAACAATCTGTAGTGGCACTATCAACTACAGAGGCAGAATACATGGTAGACACAGATGCAAGCAAGGAAGTAGTTTGGTTGCAGAGATTGTGTTCAAGTATGGGGTTAGTACGGGGAGCTATAAGGATAGACTGTGACAGCCAAAGTGAAATTTTCTTGGAAAAGAACCCTGCTTACCATTCAAAGACAAAGCACATTGATTTTCAGTATCACTTTGTGAGGGATATGATAGAAGACAAAAAGGTGTTGTTGGTAAAGGTGGACACTTTGAAGAATACTGTAGATGTGTTGACAAAATTTGTGAGCTCTCAGAAGTTCTCTCGATGTAGAGAAACAATGGGCATTGCAGGGCTAGATAAATGATTAAGCTCTCTTGTGGCCCCCTATCGAAAGAAAACAAAAAGTGGGAGAATGTTGGGTTGTGTTATATTCTTTCCACGACTAAACATGTAGTTAACCGGGGATTAGGAGGGGGATGGAGCCCCCCCTTTGTTGCACCGATTGCGTAGCGGGGGGACTCATAGGGGGTTTGAGGGGTGCAGGTAACCCCACTCTATGGGGTCCGAGGCAGCACCTCGGAAAATTTTGGTTTTGGACCTTATGTTAGGTTTGGCAGACCTACCTATAGTTTTGTGCATGATTTTCGCACATGTTTTTTTACGCGATGGCTTTCGGTCCATGGTATTGGATGCCTCAACATGTATAAATATGTATTGTAGCATTTAAAGGAACATAATGAAAATCAAGTTGGTAGTCCCAATTTTGGGATCGAGGGGAAATTCTCTATGTATATCTGTTTTATCTGTTATGCTCTCATATTGTTTATTTTCTGTGTTTTAGAATTCGTATGTAGGTAATTTCTGTACAGGGTTAAAACCTACATATTCAACATGAGGAGCTCCAAATACTACAATATTCACTTGATAACCATTACATAGCTTCTACTACTATATATATAGTTTCTAATTGAGGAAAATTGTGACCACTTAATGGACTTCCATTAATGAGGCCTCAACCAGTAACTAATGGACCTTCTTTAACAAGTTCACTTACATTTATTGATTTCACACTATACTACTATGTACAACCTTATTTAATAAAGATAGTTGTCAATACATTAACAACTTATTCCACTAACTATGGAAGTTAAGGTGGTTGTGGAACCCTAACAACAATGCAATGTTGTCACACTCAAACTTGACAAAGGCTCAACAAGCCTAGGACTCAAAAAAACTCAATGACTTGACATGACTCAATGATTTGGGAAAGACTCAACAAATACAAATTGACCTCAAAATACAATAAATTCAGTGCCCAAAAATATGGCAAGTCTCGATGAGCATGGAAATTTTATGGTGAGTATAGAAAGTGGTGAGTTTGTTGGTGAGTTTTTTAGTGAGTGTGGGGGTTAGAGAAGACTCCACAAGACTCAACAAAAGATTCTTGGATGAGTCAAACTACATTGGCACAATGTGTATAGTTGCAACAATTCTTCTCTTGCATTTTCTTGTTATGTGAGTGTTCTCTCATTGTTTTCTTTTGTGCACATATCAGATCTACAAGTTTAGAAGCTTCTAGCTGTCCAGAGCTCTAGATTTTTTCATTGGTTGATTCATTTCACTACTGTTTTGGATTGGTGTTTAAAATGCTTGGATCTATGAATATACAATACTATGGTAGGGATTTATCTATTCTGATTTTTGAGTTACATGAAAATAAAAGAATTGTTTTGGAAGTTGGGCCATGTTATTTGTGGAAGGAAAACCTTGGTTGAAACCTGGCATACAAATTTCAAAAATCAATCCTTTGATAAAAAAATTTGAAACAATGTAATTTTGAGTTTGACTCCTAAATTTGTTAACATAATCTTGGTATTTGAAGAGTATTGGAATTTTTCTAAGAAAGTACCTGACAATTTAGCTTCCCATAGTTGGTCACATGTCTTGTACTATTATTTTTGAAAATGAATATTCATATAAGGATTCCTCTGAAATTCAATGTTTTTACCTAGAAATAGGGTTTAGATTATGAAAAGGTTACCAGTTAGTGTCAGTATTGCCATGAATATGGCATATAGCCCTACTATTTCTCTCTCCATTGTTGATTTTTGTGTAGTTTGGGAGGTACTCCAAGCCCTATGGTTTGGAGTTTGGAGGGTAAAGTGCCACAAGTGGGCTTGGAACCCAAGAATGGGGTTTTTCACCCATTAGGATTTAGGCTGAAATCATCAAGAATTTTATCATGGGAAAATTTGAGGTGATAGAGCTCGGTGTGCTAATTCCACCACTTCAAAGATCACCCAAATCGGAGCTCTATAACTTGATATATGAATTTTTTAAGGTCATGAGTGGGATTACACCATATGTGTCAATGTCGGATTGAGAGAAATAAGCCTTTTGACAAGTTGGATGGCCCTAGAATGACATCGGAAGAATCACTCTTGTTTAGTATAAATAAGAGGTGATATGTGATCATTTAATCATTCATTTTGTGAAACATAAGGTTAGAAAAATGGTAGCGTAGAAGGGGAAGAGGCCACTGATTATCCCCAGGAAACTAGGGCAAAGCAACGAGGAGTAGAAGGGCCATTTTGGAGTCCCTTGTGACTACGTTGAGGATTATCCCATGTTGTAGTTATGCCAAGAGTGTTAAGGGATAAACACAGGACTGATATTGCAGCAACAAGGTGAGTTAAACCCTATTTTGTGTGGGTTGTAGACATTAGAGCTTGACTATGGTAGGTTGTAGGCCATAACACCATAGGAAGGAAGCTACACAAGGTTGTTTGGGGTGGTATATGCCTAGAACAAGGGCATAATGGGTGGGCATGATCCCATGGTTAGGCCACATTGATTGGAGGTTGTTTGGGTAGTATATTGAGGGTTGTTGCAGCATGCAATTTCCCTAACTAGGGACAACATAGATATATCAGAACTGAAGTTGATTTTGCCTTATGTTGGGTAAAATTTTTTACTAGTATTTGGATCAGTCTACATTACAGTTTGTTGGGATCCATTTGTTGGAGTTTTCTTGGGCATTAAGGAACTCCAACTAGGAGTATATCCTGTTATGGTGTGATGTAGGTGTCTTAGTGTGGACAAAGCCATTGCAGCCTATGGAAGCCAAGGAGGTAGGGTTCACATGGCATGTTAGAAGCCCTAACCAATGGCCAGTTTCACAATGAATTTTGGAGCCTATATTTGTATAATAACTCCTTTATTGTAGAGAAAAGGGCGATGTGGAGAAGTTTGTGGGAAGTCATGTGTAAGGGTCTCCTAGGTGTGGGCATGCCCTAACTAGCTGCAGATGCTACATCATGGACTTTGTCACTTGTGGACTATTGGAGGGAAGCATGAGAGTGGACCAAGTGTGGACATGGATTGGGAGCTTATAGTTTACTAGAGGACAACGTGATGATGTCCAAGTTGGATCCCTGACATCAACACCTTGATGGACAAAGGTATTTATGGGAGAGGCAGTTGTTGAGCTCAAGGGTCTGAATAACCAGGAGCAATTGTGGAGCCCAAGACTTGTCTATGGAAGAGGACTTCTACAATAGATGATTTCTAGTCCTATTCATCGATATAGTGCAGGACAACCATAGTGGGTTGAAGTCCTTGACTAGCTGAGGAGCAATAGTGGGAAGTTGAGAGTTGTTATGAAACTAGCTCACAAAAAGATAGAAAAGATAGTTGAACACCTTAGAATTTAGCCTCTTCGAGGGGGAAACCTCCTTTACATTACACAAATGAACAATTCTTGGATGATACAAATGAAAAGACCTATTTTCTATATATAAAAGTCTAAGGGGTCATAATATAATAAGAGCTGACACAATAATAATAATGTAAGGGCACAATAATAACAATAGCGAGCTTCTATGGGGCACAATAGTAACAATATGGGCACTACATGGGTACATCAATATAATAAGGGGGTTGTACTAATAACAATAAGGAGTTACACTAGTAGTATAGGGTCTTAACATGCCCCTCTCTTTCAAAAAGTGTTGCCCTCAATGCTTGAGTAGTTCTTGATGCTTATGTATAAAATTCTTGTCCTCCCATGTGGAATATTCAGCGGGTAAGTTCTTCCACTTGATGAGACACTCTGAAATTGATCGATTTTGTAGTCGTTGGGTTCTTGTTTCTATGGCTGCTCCAGGTTCCAATATGATTTTTCCTTCGTCTTCAAGTTTTGGCAATATTGTTTGAATAGGGAGCTTATGCAACTTTTGAATGAGTGGCCATAATTCTTTGTCCTTGTTCCATTCACCCCTTGCTTCATTTATCCAATCTGTTTGGATAATAGAAGTAGCACAAAACAATGCTTCCACATCCTCATCCTTTCTTGAGAGTGCATCTGCAACAAACTTTTGCTTCCCTTTTCTATAGATGATGTCAAAGTCATAACCCAACATATTTGTGACCCATTTTTCTTGTTCTTCTAAAGATAATAGTTGTTCTAAAAAATATTTAAGACCATCATGATCCACTTTTACCTTGAAGTGTCTTCCCATTCGATAAGGTCACAATTTCTTAAGTGCATATAGTATTGCCAAAATTTCCTTCTCATAAATAGCTTGCTTGAGATGTAGTAGTAAAATATCCAATCACCTGCATCAAAACATTTTTCACTATGATGTTGATCTACTTGTTGTTTCATTTGATTTTGCACCAAAGTAGCGTTATCCTTTAAAAGTTGGAGAACTTGTTGTTGATGCTCGATGTGATCTTTCACTTCTTGAACCTTTTTCTTCTTGATATGTCCTTCTATCTTTAGGGTTTGAGGAGTGGTAATTTCTTCCAATCCTTTACAAGATATGGTCATATTCATTTCTTGATGCTCGATGTGATATTTCACTTTTTGGACATTTTTCTTCTTCATATACCCTTCTATCTTGATATTTTGAGAAGTGGTAATTCCAACCAATGAATTACAGGATATGGTTGGATTCATTTCTTCTTTCTCGATGTGATATTTCACTTCTTGCACCTTTTTCTTCTTGATATGTCCTTCTATATTGAGAGTTTGAGGAGTGGTAATTCTTGCCAATGCTTACAAGATATGGTCTGATTCATTTCTTCTTTCTCTGGGGTTGGGTCCTAGCATATATCCTCTTCTTTTGATGTTTCTTGATATTTTTATTCCTCCTCTTCATAATCTATGTAAAATAACTTCTTCTCATAACAATTATGACCTTTAGTGCATTTGCTATCACAATTGTAACAAAGCCATTTTTCTCTTTTTTCTTCGAATTGTTGTGGTGTGACCCTTGTACGTTTTGGAAGGCTAGGAGAAGCAACACTTCCATCTTTATAGTTGTGAGGGGTAGACTTCCTTGTTTCCATAATTTTACTTTCCACTATGTAACAAAGCCCTTTTACTCTTTCCAACTGTTGTGATGGCTCTAAAGAAGGTGTTGCTCTTTGTATCCTCATAATGTGCCACCATTTCCTCCGTGAAAATTGACCACGTAACAAGTTGTTTACGAGAACAAAGCCCTTTATACCATAAAAATTGATCTGGTTCTAAATATGAAGATGCAATGCATACCTTTTGTAACAGTGGTACACCATGTAGATCAAAATATTGTTCCATCTGAAGTATACAATTTACTGGATCCTTGCCATTAAACTTCCCCATCTTTCTTTTTCTTGATTTCAGGAGCTCAATCTTGAAATGACTGTAACTCTATACTTTCATATCTTTAAGTTTTGAAATTGTGACCCGTAGTAGCCCTCTACGTTCTCTTTTCAATGCCACCAGTTTGATCCAAATTGGATTCTCCAAGGAAGAGTTATGCCAAATCTCCCACAGTGACCTGATTATAGACATTTCTGAAAGAGCAAACTTGTATGAAGTACCATGTGTCACTGTTTTGGCCTTTGGATCTACAAAATACATACAAGCAACTATAGTCTATTTTGTTTTTGTGCCTTCTTACAAAATTTCAATCCGATGCTCAGAGAGAAAGTTATGACTATTTTCCCTAGGTCACCTGTTTTGAATGTAATTCAGGAGTCTGCAAAAATAACAACTTCCTCATATCATATCTCCGCAAAAATAGTGTAAAAATATATGAAATTTAGAACCAAGGTTCCGTGTGATTTCGTCTCAAATGGGTTTTTTCTTTCGCTTCTAAAACATCACAGAAAAATAGTTATAGTGAAAATTCCACGATGACTTATTTGGAGCAGCGAAACGCTAAAATCCAAAGCTTTGATACCAAATGTTATAAAACCAGCTCACAAAAAGATAGAAAAGATAGTTGAATGACTTATAATTCAGCCTCTTCGAAGGGGAAACCTCCTTTACATTACACAAATGAAAAATTCTTGGATGATACAAATGAAAAGACCTCTTTTCTATATATAGGAGTCTAAGGGGTCATAATATAATTAGAGCCAACATAACAATAATAATGTAAGGGCACAACAATAATAACAATAGTGGGCTTCTATGGGGCACAATAGTGACAATATGGGCACTACATGGGTACATCAATATAATAATGGGGTTGTACTAATAACAATAAGGGGTTACACTAGTATTATATGGGCTTAACATGCCCCTCTCCTTCAAAAAGTGGTGTCCTCAACGCTTGAGTAGTTCTTGATGCTTCTGTATAAAATTCTTGTCCTGCCATGTGGAATCTTCAACAGGTAAGCTTTTCCACTTGATGAGACACTCTGAAATTGATCGATTTTTTAGTTGTCGGGTTCTTGTTTCTGTGACTGCTCCGGGTTCTAATATGATTTTTCCTTCCTCTTCAAGTTTTGGCAATATTGTTTGAATATGGATCTTCTACAACTTTTGAATGAGTGGCCATACTTCTTCGTCCTTGTTCTTGACGAGTTCCTTATTTCTGTAACCCCTTAAACTTTTGAATGAGTGGCCATACTTCTTGCTTCTATGACTTGGAGCATTGATAGAGGCAAGAGCTGTATAACAAGAGCCAAAGGACCGGGCAGGTACAAGGTATGACCGAGGGGAGCTGAGAGAGTCGATTACATCAACCAGATGGTCAGAGTATCTTGTTGAGGGTAGATTGGTTGTCGATGGACTAACACCAAGTCCCAGTTTGTATCTTGTACTAGTGGATGTATGAGGGCCATTATCCCTAGTATGGGGGCCCTAGATTGTTGTATTATATTTTTTTTAATATAACGAAGTTGGGTTAAAATTTGTGAAAAGTTGTCTATATTATGTGCATGTATGATTTACTATTGTTTATATTATGTTGTGCAAATTAGTATCATTGAGATTCTTGGTTTGGTAGTGTTAGATATTTTAAGATTCTATCCTAGACCCAAAATTATGGAAATTCCACATGGTATCATAGTGTATCTAAGGTACTTTGAGGGACAATGAATCAGAGTGTGCATAGCAAAGCAACTCAGAGGGAGTTGTGGTGTTTGGATCATGGAGTAGAGGGTTGAGATAAAGACATGGAGATGTGGTCCCAATAGACTACATGATCTGGGTTGGGAGTTCTGGTGGATAGGTGGTGAACGTGGTGCACTTATGTATGTTGTGTGGCGGTTTGTAGATCATGGAATTCATATGTCTTGTCATGGGTGGTTGGGACAACTCGAGGGTTTCTTTGGCATGGATGAGATTTGGTTGATCGAGTTGGATTCATGTGATGGACTAGATATTGACAGGCTAGAATAATCATCAGATCGTGATGTTGCATATCAAAGATTGGAGAGATTTTCATGATTGGTATTTGATCCAGGAGGATGAGTGCTTAGAGGACTGGGTTAGTGGAGATCATTTAGGCTCAGAGGGAGTCTAACCTCAAAGGGAGAAGCCCTATTGAGGTTCAAGACGTTTAGGTTCAAATGTGATGAGGCAGAGGCACTACCGAGATTTTCAGATTCATTCTACATGGTATGCTACAGTGATGGATGCCAGATAGGCTAGTGTCTCCAGAGATGATGATGGTGACTTCCTAGTCTTGGAAGTAGCTCCCTCGCTAAGAGGGATAGTTTATTTTTTTTAGCTTGGGAGGTATTCCAAGCCCTAAGGTTCAGGGTTTGGAGAATAATTCACCAAAAGTAGGCTTGTGGGCTTGGAACCCAAGCATGGGGTTTTTGACCCATCGAGATTTCAGCTAAAACCATCAAGAATATGAGCATGGGAAAATTTGAGGTGATAGGGCTTGGCGTGTTGATTCCAATGCTTCGAAGATCACTCAAAGCGGGGCTCTAGAACTTGAGATATGAATTTCTAAAGGTCATGAGTGGGTTTACACCATATGTGTCAAGGTCGGCTTGAGTTAAATAAGCCTCCTGACAAGTTGGAAAACCCTAGAATGATGTTGGAAGAAGCCCTCTTGTTTGGTATACATAAGAGGTGACATGTGATCATTTAATAATCCATTTTTGTGAAACATAAGGACAACAAAAGGGCAGCGTAGAAGGGGAAGAGGCCTTTGATTAGTCACAGGAGACTAGGGAAAAAAAACGGGGAGAAAAAGGGCCATTTTGGAGCATCATGTGATTGCATTGAGGATTATTCCATGTTCCAGCTAGGCTGCGGGTGTTAAGGGTTGAACGCAAGACTGATATGGCAGCAACGAGGTGAGTTAAACCTTGTTTTGTGTGGGTTGTAGGAATTGGAGCTTAACTATGGTAGGTCGCAGGCCATAACACCATAGGAAGGCATCTATGAAAGGTTGTTTGGGGTGGTATATGCCTAGAACAACAACACAATAGGTGGGCATGATCCCATGGTTAGATCACATTGATTGGAGGTTGTTTGGGTGGTATATTTAGGGTTGTTGCAATGTGAATGCGCCTAACCAGGGACAACAAAAATATATTAGAACTGAAGTTGAGTTTGTTGTGTTGGGTCAAAGTTTTGACCAATAGTTGGATCAATCTACATTACAGTTTATTGGGAGCCATTTTTTGGAGTTTCCTTGGACATGAAGGAACTCTAGCTAGGAGCAGATCCCACTATGGAGTGATGTAGGTATCCTAGTGTGGACAGATTGTTGCAACCTGTGGAAGCCAAGGAGGTAGGGCTGACGTGGCATGTTAGAAGCCCGAACCAATGGACAGTTTCACAGTGAAGTTTGGAGAATAGATTTGTGTAATAGATCCTCTATTGCAGAGCAAAGGGCAGATGTGGAGAGGTATGTGGGAAACCGTGTGTAAGGGTATCCTGGGTGTGGGGATGCCCTAACTAGGTGCAAATGATAGATCATGGACTTGGTCACTCGTGGAATATTGGAGGGCAGCATGAGAGTGGAACAAGTGTGGACATGGATTGGGCGCTTACGGTTTGTTGGAGGATAGCGTGATAGTGTCCAAGTTGGAGCGCAGTGAGCAACACCTTGATGTACAAAGGTAGTTATGACAGAGGCAGTTGTTGAGCTCAAGGGCCTGATCAACCAAGAGCAATTGTGGAGCTTGAGACTTGTGTGTGGAGAAGGACTTCTACAACAGATGATGGACACTCCTCCCAGCATGTGTTCATTGTGGAAGATGGACATCTTGCAGTGATAGGTGGTAGCCCTTTGTACCCTATGTTGGTCTTCATCAATGAAGTGCAGGAAACCGTAGTGGGTTGAACTCCCTAAGTAGCTAAGGAGTAGCAATAGGTAGTTGAGAGTTCTTCACAAGAAGAGGTGTGAACAACTCAATAGGAGTCTCAATGTGTTGTGGCCTTTATGGACTATGGCATAACTAGAGAGCAGATTGATAATCGAGGTTAAGTGGTTAGATGCACTTGGATTATTCATAGAGGAGGGAGTTGTAGATAGGGAGACAAAGGACTAGGAAAGCACAGGGTATGACCAAAGGGAGCTGAGAGAGTCGACTACATCTACCAGACGGTCAAAGTATGTTGTTGACGGTAGATTGGTTGTCGATGGACTGACACCAAGCCCCAATTTGTATCTTGTACTAGTGGATGTATGAGGGCCATTATCCCTGGGACAGGAGCCCTAGTATGTTGTATTATATTTTGTTTAATATAACAAAGTTGGGTTAAAAGTTGTAAAAGGTTGTTTATGTTCTATGCATGTGTGATTCCTATTTATTATGTTTTGTTGTGCAAAGTAGTATCATTGAGATCCTTGGTTTGGTAGCGTCAGAGATTTTAAGATTCTACCTTAGACTTAAGATCGTGGAAATTCAACATCCATAACCTAACTGCTAAAGGAAAGAAGGGTTTTGAGATGCAAGGAGAAGGGGAAAAGGAGAATGGGTTACGTAACAAACCTAAGAAAGTGAAGGATCAAGGAAAACCCCCATCAAATACTGAAGTGAACTTGGAAGACAACTCTAATTGGAATAAAATTAGATGTAAAGAAAGAAAGTCGCAAAACAAGAGAGAAGAAACCATCATCAACTGTGAGTTCAAGAAGGTAAAAATTCAGAAAAGGAACCACAAGGTAAGATGTACAAAATAAAGTTTTAGTTAGGAAAAAGAGTCAGGAAAAGGAAAAGAGTTCTGAGAAGAGATGAAACAATAGTTGAAATTATGCACAAACAAAATGTAAAGTCAGTTTTAAAACTTACATACAAGTCGTAAGGGCTTTCATTGCAAAAGTTGCATCTTTAGTAAAATTATTTGGTTTCTATTAAAGAGGCAGAGATCCTAGATCTAAGTGATTTCTGACAAAATTGTTGAGAACTAGAGTTCAATCTAATAGACCTATTTAGTCTGAATGAGGGAAAGAAACCTAAGAGAACAAATCATGTTTGATGAATCAATGAATCATTAATTAATAGAAAACAAGTATATTATACCTTTGAAGTGACATTTTTCAAGTCAACTATTGTGTTTGTTACTTTTGACTATCATTTCTTTCGTCTGGTTATCTTGCAATAAATTATGTTTAGCGTGCTAAAAACAACTATTCATATGAGTCCTTCACAATCGAAACTTCTAATGGGTATAGGTTTCTTATTTTCAATATATGTTTTTCCTTGGTTTGTACATATTGCAATCTCACATTTCTCTCGTAGGAGGAGCTTTCCCATGTTTTGGTTCTTATAGTTACAAAACTTGGCTTCGTGAAGACTTGGGTGAGACCGGAGAGTAAGTGATCAGCTAAAACATGGGAAAAACTCAGGAAAACAAGGCTAATTTTTTCTTACAAGAATGGGAATTTTCTTTTGACCAAGAAGCAAGTTTGACTTGCCAGCAAGTCAATTTGGCTTGTTTTCTCTATTGGCATGAGTTTGAATAGGAAGCTATAAAAAAAATTGTAACAATTATCTTGATAATGTTATCAAGTTGTAAATACATGTTTTTAATGTAGTGGAAGACTAAAAGAGGAAGATGGAGATGAAAGTAAATATGATAGTATGGATATTAGTTATACCATGCTAGAGAGTTTTGGCATGTCCCCAAGAATGGATGACAATGAAGAGGACTTCCTGGATCCAACTGTGCCAATAATTGCCACCAAAGATCCACTTCAAACCTTAAGGTTGATATTTTGAAGAGTGGATTTGGATTCCTCTTCATCCCAAAATAAAATACTATTTTCAACTACAACAACAATCTCTTTGCCTGGCGGTAACCTTTCGACTACCTCAGGATCATGATCCTTGTTGGTCATATACTTGTCAAGTCTGTCCAAGGACACCATTTCTTGTGAGATAGGTATTAAATATTGAGGAAAGTTCCTAATGGGTTCTTGAATAATTTTGAAAATCGATTTTGCAGTGAACACCTTCCCTGCTATAAGTTTTTCTCCTACAAAAATGCATGTAGCGAATGTCACTACTAAAACAAGTGAAACCGTGATCCATGCAGTGAATGTCACTACTAAAACAAGTGAAGGCATGCTCCATGTAGTGAATGTCACTACTAAAACAAGTGAAGGCATGCTCCATAGAGTAATTATATTCACTGAAATAGAATACATATTTTTGCAGAGCCATTCATATTTGGAACTCCTAAAAGTCTCTACACATGTTTGGAAATAGTCTTCCCATGCTTGAAGTTTGATAACCCTCATTTAATTCAAAAACTCATTAATTATATGAATATCACACATTTTCACTAATTGGAACTCATATCTCCTATTTCTCTTGGATCCCCAAGCTACAATGCCCATTATTAGTGCCATGTAAACAAAACCAGACAACATAGAAATGCCCAAAACCTCAAACAATATTGATAAAGAAACCCCAACTTGTAGAGGCATCATCCAGATGTAATGAAGCTGCAACATTGCATCCGAAAGTTGTTGAGAATCCACAACCATGTAATTTACAATCTTTCCAACACCATGAGCTTGCCTAGTGGAGCTTGACAATATTAAACCATTTCTATATAAAGTTGTGATCAGAGTAGACCTTATTAGCATGCCCAACTTCTGATATTGAAAGTTATATTGATGGGAACAAAGAACCTGAATGGATTTTTCTGAAATAGTATCAATACAAGGACAAATCCTTCATAAGGAAAGCTCTGATCTCCAAATGTAAAATCAACAATTTTTTTATTATTATCAAAACTGGGCCAATATACATAACACAGTTTTGCAATGGCTAGGGATGTAGTAAGTGCAAGATTTGGCCAAAAGCATCAAAGCATGTAAGGTGTACAGGGTGTTGGTGTCCCACTATGTTGTTAGACCAGTTTGATTTAAAAAGTTCAAACATATTTTCAGCGCTATCACCAGGTACTAGTGTAGGAACATCTGTCAATTGCAAAGCATTTATGTAACCGTTATTTCAATACAGGATTCAACCATAACCATGTAGCCCTTGAAAAAATACCTGCTATAGCATAAGGGGTTATTAATTCTTC
>APFE030182617.1:0-11127 GCA_000404065.3 Pinus taeda | reverse complement strand
AAAGCATATGCTCCCCCTAAACCTGTGCCATCTTGTTTATTGTCAGATCTGATCATGCATATCAGCAAGAAGTATCAAGTCATCATCATTATCAAGTTAGAAACAAAACACTTCTAACCATCATTTCCACACATCATCAGCAAATTGTAACCATAATAAAATAGTGCAAATAAACCAAATCATAACTGATCCTTTTCCTGAACAATCATATACGCGACTATGCCATAACCAACTCGCATATATACGTGACTTATATTTAAGACACTTGCGTATGAGATTTAGGACATTGAAGTTTTACACTTCCAGCTTCCTCTGATTCTGTTATGTCTGTATGTTGTATTGTGCCACCTCTTTCTGACTGTGCTTCTTTCTTCTTCCACATCTTCAAGTGTGATGATGATGTTTTCTCCTTTTGGTATGCCACCCATACTTTGTTCCTGCATTCCTTAGCTATATGTCCAAGCTTGTTACATGTGTAACATCTTACATGTCTCATATTTCTTCTATAGCAATCAACAGCTCTGTGACCAAACATATTGCAGGCAAAGAAATATCCATTAAAGTACCTTGAATAAGATGATATTTCTGCATGATGGTTTTGAAACCTTCTTCTTCTACATCTGGCTGCAACATGCCCAAGATTATGACATACATAACATTCAACATTATTCATAGGAGGAGTAAAAGATTTTCTTTGAGGAATTTCTTTCCTTGTTTGATGATGAGATTGACCTTTTATCTCCTTGTTGAGCATTTCACATTTTGCATTAGAGTTCATTGTCTTACTTTGTGAACTAGATTCACCTTCAATAGATTCATGAAAACCAAGACCAATTTTGATGGCAGGAGATCTTTGACTACTAAGAATATCATCCAAGATTTTAGTATTATCTTGAAATCGTAAGAGCTTATCCTTTTCTTCTAATTTATCTTTTAGAATATTTACCTCAAATTGATGTTGCTCTTCCTTTTCAAGGTACTGCTTCTTCACGTTTTCTTCAGCATTTCTTTCATATTCCAACTGACATCTTAGATTGAGAATCTCCTTTTCTTGTTCTTCATTCACATCCTGCTGCATTTGACGAATTATGAAGGCACATTCCAGTTGAGATTTTAAACTGATGACTTCATTTTCCTATTTTTCAATAGCTTGGTGTAGATCTTTATTATGCGTCTTTGATTCTTCAAGATCTTCTTTTAGTGAGCGAATCATGGCTTCAAGATTTTCATAGTAACTGGATCTATCTCTGAGTTTCTTAATGGTTGTGCTTCTTTCATTGACTTCATCTCTTAGAGATGTTGCTTCATCCTGCAACTTTTGATATTTGTCCTTGAATAACTTCCTTACCTTGTTTCCTTCCTCAAGTTGGGCTTTTAGCAACTTTTGATATTTGACCTTGAATAACTCCCTTACCTTGTTTCCTTCTTCTAGTTCGGCTTTTACTTTGGTAGCTTCTTCTTTGAAGTCACATTCCCTTTTGTTCAATAGATGTTGTTGATCTCTAATTTTGTCTGAAATCCTTTTAAATTCTGCCTCTATTTGATATCTTTCTTGTTCACCCATAAGAGAAAATTCAGTTGTTTCGCTATCAATTTCAACTTTCCCAAAAGGAAAGATAACTGGAACATCAGAGGATAGAAAATTCATACCTTCTAGTTCATCTTCATTCTGAAATGATTCTGAATCTGAAGAGCTTCTTACACCTAATCCCCAATCAGCTCTACCACTATCATAGTTCTTCTGAGATTTCTTCTTCTACTTATGTGCTTTCTTCTTAAGCTTCTTTCTCATTGTTCCAAGGATCTCCTTCAAGCGATCAAGCTTCTACAAAAGGACCTGCTCTGATACCAATTGTTGGAAATAATACTGGAGAGGGGGGGGGGGGGTGAATCAGTATTATCACATTAATAAAACTTTTTCATTTCCATATTCAGATTCTTATATGCTACTTCCACAACTTCTTACGATTCAGTTAGTTGATCCTTAATGAGTGCATTCGAACATTATCAACCATATTAACAGTAAACAGGTGCAGTAAAATAGAACAAATCATCACACATAAGCCACACACATGAACACTAGGATATAAGGTGGAAACCCAATTGGGTGAAAACCACCTGCTGCAAGTCATCTCAATCTTCTTCTTAATAAGAAAATCCTTTTACAATATTTTTGTACTGGTGCAGTCTTATACTAGTACGCAGGATTCTACCTGCAGAGAGCTACAACCCCCATAGTTCTTGTACTAGTCGATCCATTTACTAGTACGCAGGCTGCTACCTGCTAGAATGCTCCAAAGATTTCAACTGCTACTAGAAGGGAGCTACCACCAACTTAGCTCTTGTACTAGCTAAGATACTAGTACGTAGGCGCCGGCCTACAATCTTCTCTCCTTCGGGTACCATGTTTCATTAATTTTCATATTGGATACACCTGAATCACAACACATAATCTGAAAGGCCACGTTTCATCCAATTTTCATATTGGACCCATTAACATCATTGAAGCACATAATCAATCAATCTTCTAGATCATCCAAACACTAATACATATACAAGGATAATATGTGAGTTATCAACCAGATCTAGTAACATCAAATCACATAAAGATAAGTCATTAAGAACTTGATCCATTCAACCATAACCATGTTGTTATCACAACCCAATACCAGTAACCAGACATCAATTATGCACCCAGAACCCTGCAGAATAGTCAAAGGTAGTTAAAGCAAATTTCAAGTAGGGTTCGCAACTTCACCGCTATACATCTGCGGGTAACCGCACCTTCTCGTTCTACTACTCTGCGGGTATCCGCACCTGTGCCTTCTGTTACTCTACGGGTATCCGCACCTGCGCCTTCTGCTGCTCTGCGGGTATCCGCACCTGCGCCTTCTGCTGCGCTGTGTACCTCCACACCTGCACCTTCTACTACACTGCGTACCTCCGCACCTGAGCTGTGGATCGCCTGTGGACCTCCGATTAGGGCCAGATTAAGAGTCCTCCAATGTGCCACAGTCAGTCTGATCAATAGATCTGATCATGCGCCAATGAGATCACAACTTATCAATAGTTTACATAAATCTCCTTGATTTAGATCTAGCTATCACTCACCAACCGATCACAAGTACTTCAGATCTAGATCACCTTAAGATATTCAACACACAAGTCACACTTCCAAATGATCTCCTTCCCCTTTTTATAGGCAAGCCCATATTCAAACCATGATCCAAAACCATCATAACACAATACCATGAACCCAATACTTGGGATCAATACTTTTGGATGCAATACCACGGACCAAGACCATAGGATCAAACATGTCGGACTACATACCATGGATCACCATAGGATTCCCACGTGCGTGTGATTTTCTCTGCATGGAAGTGCATGCACTCGGGTCCGCACCTTCTGTCCGGACAACCTGCGGACATGATCGCAACTATCTGAATGGCGTACCTGCGGGTCCACACCTTTTGAACTGTGTACTTGTGATCCTCTTATTTTCTTCCATTCTGAGAGGCTGATCATCAATCTTTGCTGCTGGCCTGTTGTACTAAGATCTATCACATGTATTAGTTGCCATCAAGGACAACACTTGTCTCATAATGCCAACAGAATCCACCATAGTAGAGGCTATGAGATTATCGGATGTAGGGAAGAAATACTTCAAAGGTGTCAATATTAACAAAGAGATCTGTCGAAATTTCTTAGAACCCGAACATCTAAACCTTGACTATTCCAAGGGTATTCCTAGGAACTAGATTAAAGAGGAATATAGGATGATGATTAATAGCTTGCAAAGATTCTTAACATGTGAAGGAAGGTATGCAGTCACCTTTCTTTACCATTTAAGGCTTTTGTTACATTTTGAAGGAGGACTCCAGATAAACTTCCAATATTTACTATGGATGAGTTCAAACAAGATGATAAGAGGGGTTAAAACAGTTTCCAAAAAGTTTGAGACTAGTATTTATCATCATGGACTGATAAAACTATTAGTTAGTCATGAGATAAGGAAGCAGGGTAGCAGTTGGAAAAAGTTACTCAAACAATTTTTTTCTCTGGAAGGAAGTTCCAAAACCATAGAAGAAAACAAGTCATTGAATATTAGTAAGGATTTAGACAACAAGGAGGAGAGTAGTAAGAATAAACAGAGGAATTTGAAATCTAAAGAAGGCATTGTTCGCCCTAGTTCACCAAGATGTGTGAATCAGTCAGATAAGGGTAAAATGATAGAGGAGAAGGAATCTCCTGCACCAAAAAGGTGATCATTAAAGGGTAAAATCCCTTCTCTTGATTCAACTACTCAAAGTAAAACCCCAAAGTGTGAGAATAAGAAAGGGAAGCAAGATGATAGTGAAGGAGGATAATTCACAAGTAATATTTCAGAGGTAGTTGTTAAGTTTTTTCAAGAGGAAACTCCTGAGCCGAGGGTTAAGAAGATGAAAAATACTAGAACAAGTGAAAAGAGTGACATAGCACAAACTTATGAAAGAAAGGAGAAACATGCACAAAAAGGAAAAGTTGCAGAGTCCAGGTTACATAGCAAAAGGAAGAAGAGGAGGTTGTTTCAAGATTATACCCTCACTCTTGACAATAAATTTGGTGATTCATCAACACATACATGACGAACTACCAGGACCATGGCTTATCAGGTAATGGAAACTCATACCCCTTCTCTTCTAGAAAATCCAATAGATGTCTCTTCTTCACCTGAAAAATAACATGCACAGGTTGAAACAATTAGTGAAACAAAATAATTAGTTACAAAAACCTTGAAAGAGTTAAGGAAAAAGTTTAAGCTAGTGAAAAAGGTTTTATAACTAGTGATCAAATGACAATTAAGAGACTTCAGATGGAAAACAAAAAACTAAAGGAAAAAGTGAAAGAGTATAAGTTGTTAGATAGGTACATCAAGAAAGAAAATGAGAAATTAAAGGAGAATAGCCAAAGGTTGTGAGATGAGTACGATGAGGTCTCCACCAAGCTTAAGAAGGTTCTTCTCCTTATACACTATACTAGTGTTATTAAAAGGGATCTCAAAGTAGAAGTTTCAGGTGTGAATCTCTTAAATCAAAATAGCTAATGTTCAGGCAAAGTACAAGAAGACCCCATTTTTTAAATTTTGAGGAATGGTTCAACACTTTTTTCATGAGGACATGCAATTAATTTGGCATGGGGGAATGTTGCATCTCCTTTTTGATGCCTTCATACCCTATATTGTCCTCTATTTTTGACCAAAATTACCTCAAAACCTACTCACCACTTGCCTACCTTATTCAAAAACATGACTTTTAGCACCCTTGTGTATATATGAGGTAATTCATATTTAAAGCATGGTTTTTATGATTTCTTGTTAGTAGGAATGAAATAATTGATTCTTTATACTCTCTAACTATTTGGATTGGATCAGATAGAATTTTAGGCCCTGGTCCTACTCATGCGATACCTACATCTCTCATACGATACCCATGTTCCTACTTATTTGGTCCCCGTGTGCCTGCTTTCATCTAGTAACTATGCTCGTCCAATACCTCCACCCATTCGGTAACAATTGTGTTCATATGGTACCTTCGATCATCCTGTACTACATGTGTTCATTCGGTATCAGACCCAATTCTTCCTCTTCTACAGTTCGAGTGAGCTTCCTGTGATGAGACCAAGGGAATCGATGGTCAAATGCCTTACCTTTTTATGGAAAATTGAGATATGCTTCATCACTCATGCACTACGTTCCATGACGATGAAGCCAATAAGGCGAATTGTATATTTTTACAATGATTTGATCATATCTTTTAAGCATTGTATGTAATGGAAATTCCTCTATAAGAGAAGGATTTAAGATGATAGGAGTTAGTTAATTACAGAGTTGCAATTGCAGTTAGTTTACAAAGACGGTAAGAGAAATAGAGAGACAGTGATACATAGGTGTAAACATTAATTTTATGCTGGAGATTTGATTTTGTAATCCTTTCTTTCTTATCTATAATATAAGCAACAATTGATGAAATCAATGTATTGGTAGATTCATTAGTCTTGTAAGTTTTCTTAGCTTTCATTTTTAGCTCATCAAGGGCCCACCGAAGCCATCAAGGCAATTTTTCATTACAAGTTATGGTGAATTTAGTTTGGTGTATGTTTGACTTCACATTATAATTCAATTTCAAAGTATTTGATATGAATCCATTTTTCATTCTATGCAGGTAATGTGTTTGAGAGTGTGGGATATAAGTCTGTAAATGTTAGTTTCTTAGTGATAACTCATTGGTTTTATGAATGCAAAATTTATTTCTTAGATTGTATATTTAATTATTGATTTCTATTTTAAAGAACATGAAGAGTTAAGATCAGATATCTCACCATTCAACTACATGTGTTGTTAAGTGAAGACTCTTTTCATACCTAACATTTCCTGTATGAGAATGTGTGGCTTCCTTTATGACTAGTTAGATTGGAAATTATTGCTTTACTTTATGCTTGATTGCAGTAAGTTGATTTAAGCCATTTTCTACAGGAAAACATAGTTGAATCCATAGTTTTATTTCATGATCATGTACATGGAAAAAGTTATTACCAGAGAAAAAACCTTTCAATCACATACTTGTTGAGATTTTATTTCTAAGTTTTTCTTTCTGACCTTCAAATTGTGTGAGGAAGTTAGATTTTAATTTGTGAAATGGAGTGTTGGTTTTGAATGCTTCTTATTTAGACTATACTCATCAGACATAGGAACTTATTCCTTATTGACACATATAGTGTATCAACTCTACTGATTACAAATCCCTAGTTGATAATTTAATTTGTGCAATATATCATTCATATAATTGCCCCAAGAGTGGTATAACACTTCATTCCATATTGTAGCAAAAATGACCCCATTTATGGCACTTTATGGATAAAATCCACCATCCATCACATCATATGTAGGAGAAAACTCTAAGGTTCAAGTAGTGGAAGATCACATCAAGCATCAACAACGAGTTCTCCAACTCTTGAAGGACAACCTCACTTTTGCATAGAATTGAATTAAACAAAAGGAAGATTAGCATCATAGTGAAACAAGTTTTGATGTAGGCAACTTGTTATTTTTATGGATACAACCATACAAAAAAATGTCCCTCAAGTAAGCTAATAAGGTTTTGAAGCCCCGAAATTATGTTGCAACAACATGGGGGATAAACACACGGTCCAGACCTTGGAAGAAACTCCTTTCCCATTTGGTATGGTGGCTCCGACTAGGGATAATGGGACCAGTTTACGAGCAAGAATTGATAAGATGATGATTGTGGTTTGCAATAAGGTATAATGGGAAATGATAACTAAAAATGATCTAATTTAAACAACAAACACATGCAGCTATTTATTCTAACACTTATCTTAATACATACCTAGGAATAACTTAAATCATGCGATGTACAAAGATATCATAGAGAAAGAGGTAATAAAGATCATTCAATTGATATAAGAGATGAAATCATTAATGATAATTATTTTGACTAAATATTTAGGAAAAATAATTGTGAAAACTATATCACATATATTAATTTCTCATGTACTCAATAAGGAATCACAGCTAAAACATTTTACAAAAGTGCCATAATATCAAACTGTAGCTCAGATTTCATACATAACACAACACAAGAAAGATTATTGCTAATTCATAAACAAAACTCAACCATAAAGATAGAAGTACCAGATATGAGAGGTTCTACTCATGAAGTCAACAATATTGATTTGTTTTTTTTCAACTAAATATACTCTAAGAGTACAAAAGTGCAAATTCAGTAGAGTATGCTTCAATCTCTAAGAAAATCAAGATCTTGTTCCAATTATCTCATCAAGACAGTCACAAAAGTACAAAAGTGCAAGCCTTTGCAAAGCGTTCTTGATCAAATTTTGGACCCCTCTCTAAATGCATGAGAGAGGTTTAAATAATACAACATATTTATAAAAGAATAGATTATTACATAAAAAGCTGAGGAGGTTTCAAACAACCTTCCTCGGAATAGAAAATAAAATGATGACGAGCTTCTTCAAATTGAATGGTTCTAGTCAGCCATTCGGTCCTTGAGTTAATACATATCTATCATTGGCTTCACTTGGGGTGGATGGCTAATTATAGATCTTAATTGTCCCATAAATACAACATCAGAGAGTGGTGTCACCATCTTTTGAGTAGAATTTGTTAGACGGGGTAGAGTCATCCATTGACTATGTGGTTTCACCAAAAACTTCCAGTAGGTTTCCAATTCAATTTTAGACAGTTGTTTGATTGCCTTAACTTGCATTTCGATGGTCTCTTTCCACTGTTTCTCTAACTGTTTGATGTCTGGGAGAACTTCTGACCTACATTCTTTAATGAGATTGGCACTATCAAGATTTTCATTTATAGCCTCAATGATATTGTTTGTTGTACTAGTTGCTCTTGCTATTGCCCTTTCTCCTTGCTTCAACTCTATGTCACAATTTGTGAATAGAATATCCTTGTGGGACTCCTCAATCTTTGGTAGATCGACTTTTTTTACCTTTTTCAGATTCCTGCCAAGAAATAAACTCTGAAATCCTCTTATTTATCTCTTCATATTATAATCCATGATCAACCATTTGATTGCTTAATGCATCACTTATTTCACAATATGGATTCATCAATGAGAGTTTTTGGCAAAATACTTCTTGTTGTTGTGACAACAGGAATTTAGTTCAAGTCATTATTTAATGAATTCCTTTGTTTTAGGGGTGTCTCTAAGTTTGTCTATTACAGTATGCATTTCATGAATCTGTGAATCCTTTTCTTTAATGTATGTTTGATGTTGTAATCTCTTTTGCTCAAAATCTTTTATAAGTTGTGTCATCTGCATCTCTTCCTGTTTGTTGGTGCTCTGTATTTCTAGCTCAAGTTGTTGTTCTAACAACTAAACTCTTTATTCTTTTTCTTTAAGCAAAAGTCGAAATTTTGTTGCCTTATCAATTGTTGTAATTGCATAATCGCCTACAAATTGTGATAGCTTTGTAAGATTTTCTGGTGGATCAATGGGGGTGTCTTTCCATATTACCTTCATTGATTCAATTTCAAGAGATATTTCTATTGATGCATCCAATTTCCTTTTCTTCCTTTGCCTCTTCACTACAGCCTTATGTGTTGGGCTGTAGAATATATCTAGTAGGGGTATTTCCTCAATCTTTAAAACAATCTCTAAAGTTGGGTAGGCTGGGATGATTTCAATATCTTGAGTAGTTGTAACTCCTTGTATTGTTATTTTTGGGTTTATAACCCCAGAGTCTATTTAGGAGTCAGAAATCGAAATGTTCCTTCAAGACTTGTCTCGGTCTGCTGTACTTGGAGCATTTTATTAAATTTCTCCCATTCTTTATCTAGATCAATGACTTTGATCTTTTTTGTTTGAACCTATGTGGAGTCAGTCTACATGTGTTCCTTAGCCGAGGCCTTTTTGGTTGTTTCTTCACCACTTTCCTCTGTGTCCTTCTCAGGGCCTTTCTTGGGGATTTCTTACTTATTATGAGATTGGTGTTCAGATTTTTCTGAACCTCGAACTAACCTCTTGCGATTCCTCATCAGAATTATGCTTGGAACTTTGCTCCAGGCTTACGATGGGAGTGGGTTCTCTTATTTCTTCAATCTACAATAGGTCCAAAGGGACCTATGTTATTCTTTTATTACTATATATGTGGAAGCAGTTGAGGTCTGTTGGACTCAATTTTATTGATGCTAAATGTAAGACATGTGAAAATGTCTCAGCTACCTCAAAGCGATCATCAAACTCATCATCCTCATGAATAAATTATTTGATTTTGACCATAGTAGCGAAGTTTTAGGTGACCTGGTTAGGATCAGATTGTCTACCTAACACAATAGCCAGATTTAGGGATGTGATGTTCTGTATGAATTTTCCACATGCCCAAAATCATGTAATGCAAAAGCACCACATTGCAGCGAGAAGGTTGGCCAGATGGATTTCTTCATTTCTTTGAGGGTTTTGGTAATACCATCCCCCATTGTTTGATTGGAAATCTCTCTTGGCAATAATTTATCGGGAACATAAAATGGAAGAACATGTGGAGCCGTAATACTCCCAAAAACTCTAATGTAAGTAAATAATTCCTTGCCAAAACATCTTGCCACCGACAAGATGTCTGTTTTAGCTTCCTCTAATAGTCTAGGGGCTTTCTTATAAAAAATGGCTTGGTAATTGGCAACATAATGCCATGAAAATTTTTGTAAAAGTGGGAGCTAAACTGTGATTCCCACAAAATCTTATGGTAAACATGGATGGGAGTAGGGTCCTGTAGAGTCCATTTCCAGCCCATGTTTGGAAAATGTGAACAAAAACATATAGCATCCACAACATATCCACTCATGTAAAAAGGAGGGATAACCCGAGAGGAGATAATTCTATTATATGTATATATTCTAATGGACATAGACAAATTTTCTAACAAAATATTGCTCCAGTTCATAATTATAGCATTAATAGCTACATCAATCAATGGAACCCATTCAATAGAAAACTTCGTACTGTTATCCTTTCCAAATAGTCTACACAACATTGCAGCAAAATTATGTGGGGCTAACAGATCTGCAATTGGGTACATACCAGTTTTCTCCCACTTGAACTTGTTGGACCAGACCTCCAATTCTACATGATGTCCATCAAGTCTTCATTTTCTTTTGCAAAATGCTCAATAAGGGCTTTATCATAAAGATTCTATGGTTTTGGAAGATGGTACATTCGACGTAAATTGTCTGGTTTAAATGACCCCAGGACTTCATGCCTAGAATTCCTGAATTTTCTATCTGAAATTTCCACACTGTCAATGATCCATTTTACCATATCAATGTATGGCAAGATTTTAGGCCTTGTAGCTATCCTATGAAAGAAATAACATGTTGCTTCAAAATAAGAAGCCTCGAATGAGTCCTCCGCATCTGTTGTTGCTTTAGTTTCCAGGATCTTTGGGTTTTCTACCTCCAATAAATTATACATTGCCTCCCATGATGTAGTTCCACCATCCTTTTTGCATGTAGTATGAGAGAAGGTGGAATCATGTTTGAATCCTCAGATGCAGTAGCCTCTGCAATATTTTTTCCTTGCTTAACAATTTCTCCGA
>APFE030182606.1:32791-110922 GCA_000404065.3 Pinus taeda | reverse complement strand
ATGGTGGATCCATGGTAGAGTGGTTATATATTGAATTTTGGAATGTGACTGTTGATTATTTTATTTTAATATTTTTCTTGGAAAATGATGTCTTTTGTTATCATATTTCTAGTTATTCCCACACGTGCATATTTGAGAAAGAAAAAAAAATTAACTAATTTTAATGGTTCAACTCATGCACTATTGTTCAACTCAACTCATGCACTACTGGATCCAACAACTAGAGATTTTGTCTGTTTTTGACTTGGAGTTCTAATATAATTTTTGTATTTAAATTTTGGAATTTTAATTCATCATCCTAATCTAATTTAGATTTCCATTGCTTATGCAATGGCTAATCCAATTGAGCATTTATGTAAAACATAATAGAAGTTTATTATTATCTATATTCAACATGTAATTTAATTTTGGTGCATTATAAATTCAAATTTTTACTTCTACATAATATGCCTTTATTTACTTTTTATTACATGGAATTTTCACCATGTTTGTTAAAGTGTCACAACTAGGAAATTGTTAATACATATTGTCTCAGAAGAAGACATTAACATTGACCCTAATTGAGTCACTGCAATAAAAAAAACTTTCCTCTGCCAAATTCTAAAAAAGAAATTTAGTCTTTCATGGGTGAGATTAATTTTGTACAATGCTTTGTTAATGATTTTGCTAATATAATCAAGTTTATTCATAACCTAATTAAGCAAAATCAGGAATTTAAGTGGAATAAGGCTACTCAATAGGCATTTATAGATATCAAAGAAGCTATTGCATCTACTCCCCTTTTAGTTAAACTTGATTTCGCTGAAGAATTAATCATTTACACTCATGCCACTAAGAAAGTCATCTCCAGAATTCTCATGCAGAAAAGTGATCTAGGGAAAGAACATCATATTGCTTTTATGTGTCAAAGTTTGTATAATTAAGAATTCAATTATTTCTTAATTGAGAAAAATGCATTTAAACTGGTAAAAGAAAATGCTGTTAAATTTTTGTTGTCACAAACTCTACTTTTAGGAAACCTTTTCCATTAGCTAGTCAATATTCAAGAACATGATTTTACCATTACAAGCTCCAAGACTAGAAACATATGTGACTTGGCATTACATCTAGCACAATACCCTTAGCCAAGTCTTTCAACTAACGATGATTAGTCACCATATGCCTTATTCTTATTCAAAGAGAAATCAATCGATGTAGTAGACCATCCTTGGTATAGTGACCTCATATTTTATCTACAAAACAAAAAATTCCCAAGAAAACTACACAAATTTCAACGTAGGCATCTATGCTTGGAATCTTCCAAGCATTTGATTCTAAACACGATTTTGTATCACAAATATTATGATGTGTTGTTACTCAAATGCATAGATGATAAGGTTTCTGATAGGTTGGTATCAATTTTTCACAGTCCATCCCAAGAGGACTTTCACATAGGTGGTCATTTTGCAGCCAAGGGCACTGCTCATAAAATTCTCAGATCTAGTTTTTATTGGCCTAGAATTTCTACTGATTGCTATAATAATGTGAAAAGCTACAAATATTTCCAACAAACAGTAGTAACATAAATCTTTCTTGCTCCACCTCTCTGTCTTGTAATTTCAGAGTTCCCATTCACCAAAGAGGGATTGGATTACAATGGTCCTATAAACCCCTGCTGCTCTATAGGTCACCATTTTATCTTAACTGCTACTGATTATTTTACCAAATGGCCAGAAGTTATCCCTCTAAATAATGCACGTGATGAACAAGTGATTGAATTTATAGAGGATAACGTTTTCTTACACTTTGTATTACCTTTTGAATTAATGTCTTATAATGGGTCTGCTTTCATTTATGCTCATTTCACTTGATTTTGTGATCAATATCATGTTAAGAATTCAACATCATCTACATATATCCTCAAGGAAACATTTTGGTTGAATCTATTAACAGGTACCTTATCAGAGTTATGAAGAAACTAATCAATGAAAAACCATATTTCTAGCTACCATGTTGAAATGTTCGTTGTAGGCAAACTACACCACTATTAAGTCTTGCATATGTGCCTCCCATTTTCAATGTGTTTATAGACAAGAGGCAATAATTATTATTGAATTAGAACTCCTATCTCCTTGCCTAATTGCGCATGTCGAAGAGTTGACCACTAATAATATCCCTTAGAGAGGCTTGGATTTGTTGGCCTTGCAATAGTAGTGAAATCATTTCGTGGAAAATTCGCGTAGAATAATTAAATCTGTTAAAAAGTATTTTGACAAAAATTTTAGGAATATTAATTTCAATATCGATCAAAAGGTACTTCTATGGGATGTAAATCACACTGATAAGGGAAAATAGCACAAATTTGAAATATTATATATTGTCCCTTTCAAAAATTATATAGTGGTTGGACCTAATACTTATCTCCTCAAAGACCTCAATGATCGCCTCTTTCCTTACACCACTAATAGCTCACATTTGAATCCATTCATGGAGGGGAAATCAGAATAAATCATCATAATCAGATCATCACCCAGTACATAGTTTTTTTTTTCTTGTCTTCTTCAGTTCTTATCATGTTAGTTTCTTTTTATTGCCTTCTTCAGTTTTTGTCACGTTTCACTTTCATTTTCTTAACTTTTTAAACTTAAGTGTCTTGATCTGGTTCATTTCTTGTTAACAACTTCTCTTGCAGATTTCATGTTTTTGAAACAACTGATTGTGTTTGTTACTACTTGTTGACTCTAAAAATCATGAAATCTTATTGCCATCATATTATTCACCAAATAATCATTATAAAGGGAAAATGATTTTCTAATATTTTTCACTAAAATTTAAAAGGACTTTTTTTTTAAATAGGGCATTCTTGCAATAGAACCTTTTGCAAAAAAAGAAAGTATTCCTCCTCCTTATTAGTACAGGGAAAATACTTAAATTGTTTGATCCTATCATTACCTACACAAGTATTTATAATCTTTGTCTCTCAATCCCATTTCTTACCACCCTTGCTTCTTATCCCTTTAGCAGCTTGCATCCTACTCCTCTTTCATAGTCACTTATTTTCTGCACAACTAAAGATTATGAGCCTTGACTCACTTTATGAGTCTCCCTGTGAAGTTGATAATGTTGGAAATATTCAACACTAATCCAATTTTAAAACTATTGTGTATCAGGCTCTTCTTAACATTATTATTCATATTCAATTATCCACTAAAGACGTAATAGGTGGGAACCTCTTATAAGAAATCTTTTGGCCATAATGACAATACCTCTAAAACCAAGTTTGTCTCTCTCGTGAGAATACTTCATTGGACATTCATTGGATTACATGAAAACGTTTGAAGATATGTATACGATGTGGTTATCTATAATTCAAAGGAGATTATATATTTGTTGGGAACCATGTTCATATCATGTGCATTGCTTGGATATCATTTTTATGAGCCTTGCTACATTATTTGGTTATGGTTTCAACACTATTTCTTTCAAGCTTATGTATATATGGCACGGTTCATTGGGTCTAGTGTGAGTGTGCTTGTGGAATATAGGACACAACAATGATTATGTGTGGTTATGAGGTTGTATACCATGAAAACTAGGTACTTGTAGATATTTATGTGATGAATGTGGTTTCATGGTATTGATAGTGTTGGCATAGTTAAAAAAAACTTATACAAGCCTTGCCTAGCCTCAATTAGAGCATATTACTCTCACACTTGGTGAAAGTGTGCAAAAGAATTTTAATTCATTTTATCCTAAGGATTATACATTAAGATTTGTTGAAGGGTCAAAATTGTGTTAACGTGTAGATGGGGAAACATTATTTGGTTATGAACATTGATGTGAAATGAATGTTATATAGTAATGAATAAAATCCAATTAATAAGGTTGGATGTTGGTTCATGAGCATCGCCAAGATTTCATTTAATGATTGTTGTTTAGTTTATTAGGCAGATCATGGCTCCTAGAAAATTTATTTCACCTTCTTTGGAAGATATGTGATGTGAGATGACGCAATTTGTGCTTAGTCCAATGTAATTTCCAGATTGTGCATGGTTGTTTATGGTGATGGTTGGAAGATGACTTGGATTTATTTTGGAAAGCTCAATTGGCCAACCAACAATGCATATAAGTTGGCCTTATCCAATGGTAAGTATTTCACATAACATTTCTTCACATTGGCACCCTCCCTCTCCAACATACATCGTTGGCCTGCCTAGTTTCACGTTGTAAGTATGCCTCCATTAATGAGGTATGCCCATGTTTTACACCTGATTTTACTCCTCAATCTCGAGCTCGTCTCCTCTGATTGTTGACAAACCCTGAAACCTAATTATGTTTCCATTTACTCCCTTTGATAATCTTCTGGTCTCTGCAATTGAATTTGAGTGGTTTCCAAGGGTTTTTTGTAGTTGGAGCTCATAAACGTAGTTCACTAAGAGTTATACAAGCTCACCTCTGTTGTCAATATTTTTCCCACTATGTATGTACCAAGTGACTATTATTCATTATCTTGTCGAATATACTGAGTTTTTTCTCCCTTTTTATCCCTATTTCCCTTTCGATGGTTTCATTCAAACATATGTATGTTTTTCCTCAATCAATTGGTAAAAGAATTACCCCTTCAAATTTAGTTTCGGTGATGAACTGTTCTCAGTCACGAATTGTGTCTAGCTTCTGATGGTGATTCCCTATGCATAACAACTAAGATATTTCAAGGCTCTGAGGCATTATTCTTAAGTTGTATGGAGATTATTAGAAAGGGCTATGATCATTTATGGTTACAAGGATTGATAATTAGCGATCCTCATCGATTAATTATAATTTAAACAATTATTTCAAATTGTTTATTTCTTTTATATAATGATTACTCAGAAATGTTTGTTTTGTTTTAATTGTTGTTGGTCATTTTGATTCTATTTTGAACCCTACCCATATTCCCATTTTGCAACAAAATTACATCGTTTTTGACAACTCTCAACCTAAGTCTGATTCATTTGTAAATTTCATACCACATAAGGCAGCCTTCGAAGCCTTAAGGTTTCAGGAAAAGAATCTATGTGAAGGCCATGCACAGGGAACTCTTTCGAGCTCATGCTCAGCTTCACTATCAAATGTACCAATGTAAAAATATTCATGCTTTGACACTTTTCTCATCCAATTTGACTTTCCACCAATGCTTAGGGTTCCAGGTGTTTTTGTTACAATTGCTTTAGAATATCATTGTAACACTTTATTCAAACGCCCATTTACAGGGTGTCGGTCACAAAGATAGTAAAAGAATTTATCCCATTCAGATGAACCATTGCACCTAGTTGTTTCACATTATTCATGAATGTTTATTATTTGTTTTCTATATTATGAAGGGTTTTGTGAAAGCACCCTATTTTGGTTGGCATTTGGACCTTTTTGTTTTTATTTTGCATCCATTGCTGAGTTAAGTTATGTGTATATATGTTTGCATTTTCCATTTCCTACTTTAATTTTTCCTTTTGTTGTTTTTAAAAGATTCATTATTTTGTTCATATGTTAGTGAAAGCTGTAAATTGTTACTTGTGTGTGGTAATAAATATCAATTTAATCTATTGGCAAATGATTTTCTTTAATCATATTAGGGGAACTGGCAGGGGCAGAGGGGTACAAGCATAAATAAACACCTAGGTGTGAGAGGGGGATGCAACTTAGAATCTAAACCTATTTTAATGAAAACACTTAGGGTTCATGGTGTTTTTGTTACAAGTGCTTTAGAATATCATGCTATATATATATATATATAATATAATATATTATATATTATATATATAAATATATTATATTATATATAATATATATATATATTGCATGATATTCTAAAGCACTTGTAACACTTTAGTCAAATGCCCATTTACAGGGTCTCGCTCACAAATATAGTAAAATAATTTATCCCTTTCATATGAACCATTGCGCCTATTTGTTTCACATTATTCATGAATGTTTATTATTTGTTTTCTATATTATGAAGGGTTTTGTGAAAGCAGCCTATTTTGGTTGACTTTTGGACCTTTTTGTTTTTATTTGGCATCCATTGCCGAGATCAGTTATGTGTATATATGTTTGCATTTCCCATTTCCTATTTTAATTTTTCCTTTTGTTTTTTTTAAAAGATTCATTATGTTGTTCATATGTTAGTGAATGATGTAATTTGTTACTTATGTGTGGTAATAAAGATCAATTTAATCTATTAGCAAATGATTTTCTTTAATCATATTAGGGGAACAGGCAAGGGCAAAGAGGTACAAGCATAAATAAACACCTAACTGTGAGGGGCGGATGCAACTTAGAATCTAAACATATTTTAATGCAAACTCACAATTGTTAAGGGAACTGCTGTGTTCTAAAATGCCTAGCTTACCAGGGTTTCCTGGAAATCAACCAGAAACACACCCTCAGTCACAACAACTCTTGTCTCAATAGCCTCCTCATGTTGTTACTCCCATTCCCTCACATACATTTCTCCTCTAGTCAACCCAAACAATGATGGTTGGGAACAGACCATCCTTGCACAAACTCTATACACAAGGTACGGTTGGCTAGATTTTCTACCTCCTAGTCATCCTCCTTAGTCTCATGCATCTCGCCTACAGTATGCTACCTCTCTCATTGTTCACACACCTCTTGTTGCACCTCAACCATCCACTCCTTTCTCACATAATTCCTCCTCTGGAAGGAAAGCTTCTCAACAACATAAATCCTTGTCAAATCTTGTTGCTTAGCTATCCAAAATCCCTGTCATCCAATTACATGTTGCTAGTGAGGATGGAAAAATTCTCAACCTGATTCTTCTGGTTCATCTCATGGTCCAACAAATTGAACTTCTCCATGTTTGTAGCAAGGAAAATAGCAAACAGGATCAACCCCCGCTCACAGACAAAGAAACTAGTTCTGGTTCTATTCATGGCACAATGTACTTTTTTTGCATATTACAGTTTACTATTTGTAATCACATCGTTTTCTATATTATGTGTAGATATAATTTTACACTTTTGATTATATTTGAATACTAGAGAAACAATATATTATAATATATTATTATATATATAATATATATATATATATAAGGTGGCACCCAATTAGGTTATAGATGATTTGAGGAGAAAACAAGGAGATGAGGACGAACAAGGTTTTGGCTTTTTTACGGGTTTTATAATTTGATAATTTTATATGATGATGTGTATTTATTTTGATGGACTATGGTTATGACATGATTATGTCTACTAGTAACCAATATTTATGAAATAAATAAATTGATAATTCAAATTCATAAAGGAAATGAGGACTATTCAAATGGTAATGTGGGTCCCACTTATTATTGTCTAATATTTAATTTATAAATACTTCTATATCAACTTTTAAAAGCCTCGCATCTTATGTGATAAATAATTAATATGATTTGCTAAAATTTAAAACCGTCATCTCATTTGCTAAAATTGAAAACTGTCAAAGCTACTTGAAGCCTTTTTAAAAAGAAGGGAGATATATGAACCCAAGAGACAAAAAAAGTTTTGAAGAGGGGTATTCTACAACAATACTAGGCTTTTCTTCTCGCTCTGATTTTATTTTGAAAATGTAAAAAGTTAATTTTAATGGTGATAATAGTTATAGCTCTAGCAAGAAATCAATTTTGATGGCTTCTCTTAATCATTCAAGGATATATGAAGGTATCTTATCTTTTTTATCATTTATTTATTGTTCTTAATGCTTTATTTCCATTGTATCAACAATGATCATTTTTGAACTCGTCAAATGCCTAGGCAGAGACCTATGTTAAGATTTGACTATCATAATAACAAAGTGAGTTCATTGTCCAACGCAATCTATTTTATTTTTTTACATACCTCTCACACTTTCTTAAATTTGTCTATTGTTTTCACATCTTATGCTCTACATGATTTTTAGGTTTCAACTTGTAAGCTTGACTAGACTAGCTAGTTGTCTTTCAAAATCTGAATTTACTTTTTATTTTTGTCATTGTTAATTGGTCCAAATATATATCCATAACCATACATATGCTTTTTCTTTTCTATTTTCTTTAATGTCCAACCTATATAAAAAAATTATAGAATTTTTCTTTTCATCTTTCATATCTTTATATAAATAATTCTCTTGTTACCATAACAAGTTTCAAGGAAAAGAACCTATGTTGTAACATCCCTAAAGGAACTCAAGGTAGAATCAATCAGTTATGAAATAGCAATTGTAAAAGAGTTATGAATTAGTTACAATTGAATGAGGATGGATTAAATAAAGCAAGGCTATGAAGTTCTTTGAACTCCACGTATACGATCAAGAATAACTTACAAAAATACTTCGATTCAAATCAAAGAGACACGGAGGTAACCAATGAAGAAACCGATACCTTTTCTTGATTAATGAAATCTCTTTCCTTTGTCTATGGGGATCCTGTAATCGTTGCAAGAAATATTTTCAAGCAGTCCGTCCATTTGAATTTTTGGGGTTGTCTTTGAATGTGCAACATGGGCACTACCTATCTAGATATAAAGTTGAGATCGAGTAGTTTGTGTGAGGAGACCTACGGATTTATGCCTTGCACTGCATCTGTGGTGGGGAATCTATTATTGATGGTGGTTTATGGATACCTATTGTTCATTTCAGAATCAATGATGTCCAATGGAAGTGAAATTTTGTTGCTTGTGATGGGGCGGCGATCAATGCCGTGGGGGAGACTGGAGGAAGACAGACGTATGTATTCTCCTTGGTGGTCATCTGTTCAAGAAGAGAGGCGTATGTATTCTCCTCGGTGGGCGTTGGCTCCAGAAGGGATTAGTTGCAGAAGATATCGTTTACAAATTTCTTATTTTTCTAAGAAAGTCTAGTGTGAGGCTATAGTGGTTATCATTCTTGCTTTGACAGATAAAGATAAATCTTGCATCGAGGAATAAATGGTTGTGATTGAAGATGGGATCTTAGTTATAAGGTTGATCTACAGAGGTAGAAACACATATTTAAATCTCATGGTGAGGTTCAGTAAATCTTAGTTTATTTGGTTGTCTTTCTTGACTACTATTAATTAGGTATGTCGAAGCCTTCTACCTTTACTTGCACGTTTCTTTATATTTCAATATTATAAAGGTGACACCGATTTAGGTTATATGATGATATGAGGAGAAACAAGGAGATGAGGATGAACAAGGTTTTGTTTTTTTTTGGGGTTTTATAATTTGATAATTTTATATCATAATGTGTATTTATTTTGATGGACTATGGTTATGACATGATTATGTCTACTAGTAACCAATATTTATGAAATAAATAAATTTATAACTCAAATTCATAAAGGAAATAAGGACTATTCAAATGGTAATGTGGGTTCTACTTATTATTGTTTAATATTTAAGTTATAAATACTTCTAAATCAACTTTTAAAAGCCTCACATCTTATCTCTAACCACACTAATTAGGAAAACAATTAATATGATTTACTAAAATTTAAAACTGTCATCTCATTTGCTAAAATTGAAAACTGTCAAAGTTGTTGAAGCCTCTTTAAAAATAAGAGAGATATATGAACCCAAGAGACAAAAAAAAGTTTTGAAGACGGGTATTCTACAACAAAAATAGGCTTTTCTTCTCCCTCTGATTTTATTTTGAAAATGTAAAAAGTTAATTTTAATGGTAATAACAGTTCTAGCTCCAGCAAGAAATCAATTTTGATGGCTTTTCTTAATCATTCAAAGATTTATGAAGGTACCTTATCTTGTTTTGATCATTTATTTATTGTTCTGCAGGCTTTATTTCTATTCTATCAACAACGATCATTTTTTAACTCATCAAATGCCTAGGCATAGACCTATTGTTAATATTTGACTATCATAATAATAAAGTGAGTTGATTATCCAATGCCATCTATTTTAATTTTTTACTTACCTCTCACACTTTCTTAAATTTGTCTATTGTTTTCACGTCTTATGCTCTACTTAATTTTTAGGTTTCGACTTGTAATCTTGACTAGACTAGCTAGTTGTCTTTTAAAATCTGAATTTACTTTTATTTTTGTCATTGTTAATTGTTTCTAAATATATATCCATAACCATACATATTCTTTTTTTTTTCTATTTTCTTTAATGTCCAACATATATAATTTCATCCTTGAATTTTTTTTTTCATCCTTCATATATTCATATAAATATTTTCTTGTTATGATAACAAGTTTCAAGGAAAAGAACCTATGTTGTAACATCCCTAAAAAAAGTCAAGGTAGAATCAATCAGTTATGAAATAGTAATTGTAAAAGAGTTACAAATTAGTTACAACTGAATGAGGATGGATTCAAGAAAGCAAGGCTATGCAGTTCTTTGAACTCCACGTATACGATCGAGAATAACTTACAAAAATACTTCGATTCAAATCAAAGAGACACAGAAGTAACCAATGGTGAAACCGATACCTTTTCTTGATTAATGAAGTCTCTTTCCTTTGTCTGTGGGGATGTTGTAATCGTTGCTTGAAATATTTTCAAGCAGTCCGTCCATTTGAATTTTTGGGGTTGTCTTTGAATGTGCAACATGGGCACTACCTATCTAGATATAAAGTTGAGATCCAGTAGTTCTTGCGAGGAGACCTACAGATTTATGCATTGCACTACATCTGCGGTGGGGAATCTGTTCTCGATGGTGGTGTATGGATACATGTTGTTCATTTCAGCGTCCATGATGTCCAATGGAAGTGAAATTTTGTTGCTTGTGATGGGGCGGGGATCAATGCCACTGGGGAGATGGGAGGAAGACAGACCTATGTATTCTCCTCGGTGGGCATCTATTCTAGAAGAGAGGCCTATGTATTCTCCTCGGTCGGCATCGGCTCTAGAATAGATCAATTGCAGAAGATATCATTTACGAATTTCTTTTTTTTAAGAGAGCCTAGTGCGAGGCTGTAGCGGTTATCTTTCTTGCTTTGACAGATAAAATAAATCTTGCATCGAGGAATAAATGGTTATGATCGAAGATGGGATCTTAGTTATAAGGTTGATCTACAGAGGCAGAAACACATATTTAAATCCCACGGTTAGGTTCTCGGTAAAGCTCAGTTTATTTAGTTGTCTTTCTTGACTACTAGGCTGTAGCGGTTATCTTTCTTGCTTTGACAGATAAAGATAAATCTTGCATCGAAGAATAAATGGTTATGATCGAAGATGGGATCTTAGTTATAAGTTTGATCTACAGAGGCAGAAACACATTTAAATCCCACGGTTAGGTTCTCGGTAAAGCTCAGTTTATTTGGTTGTCTTTCTTTACTACTATTAACTAGGTACACCGAAGCCTTTTACCTTTACTTGCATGTTTCTTTATATTTCAATATTATACATGCACCATGATTTGTTATGTGAATGTGTATAAGGAGAATTTACACTATTTTTCCTAGTAAGGAAAATATATCTCTACATATAGATCAAGCAAGATTGTGATTATATATCTTTTCTTGTTAAAGAAAATATGTTACTGCATGCAAATAAACATTGTGTTTATATATTTTTCTTGGGTAAGAAAATATATTACTGCATGCAGATAAGGATTGTGATTATATGTTTGTCTTGGTTAAGAAAATTTATTACTGCATTGAGAGATAAAGATAAAGATTATATATACTTTTTTTGGTAAAGAAAGTAGGGGTTTTACTTGAATAACCCAAAGAGGGTTTTTACTTAAATAACCTTAGTATGGGTAATTTAATATCTTACTACATGTAGATTAAGGTTATATATTCCTCTTGTAAAGAAAATATATATATATTATTGCATGTAGAAAACTATATATATGCATGCTTGGTAGAGAAAATGTAATGTTAAAGATTGTTATTACTATATATATAGGAAAAGATGGTGATTATATATATTTGCAACATTAAAGGGTAAGTTTGGTCTTAATCGCTTTGCAAGAGTTTGCAAAAAAGGTAAAGTATTTGGTTGTTGCATATTGCGTAGTTTGATTTATTTGCATGGTTTAATGCATAAATTGTTACCGTTACCGTTATTATTATCTTAGTTCAGGTTGATTATGATACTTTTTTGGAAACAAATGCATAATAACTTTGTTATGATACTTTCATGGAAACAAATGCATAATAACTTTGTACATAAATGATAGAGAAACTATGTTGGGTACTTGAAAACTAACTATGTGAAAAGAACACATATGCAAAAGCATAGAAACAATAGTTTATTACATTTATGAAGATATAACTATTGTGTTATATATTGTGTTATATATTGTAAAGAGGAACATGGATTTGTAGAACTATTGAGTTAGATCATTTGAAGAGAAATATGCATTAGTGTAAATAAGAATTGTGGAAAGTAAAAAAATTATTTACTTGGATAAATATACTAGTTATTTATTATGACATGCTTGATAATTGTTTGTGCACAACGTTGTTAGAAGAAGCATGTTGTGATATATATTTACAATTCATGCGCATGAGTAGACGTTAAAGGATCACTGTTAAAGGATCACTTTTAGAGGCTGATTATTGATTGATTAATATTGTATCTAATCTTCTTGCCAAAGCTTGTTGATGACCAGAATGACAGGAAATGATGGTGGTTTGTGCCAAAGAAAATGATGTTTAACATTGTGGTAGGTAAAGAACTAACGTCCCACGCTCATGAGTACGAGTTGTAGGATTGTACATTGATAGAACAATCCCAATCCTACCACGAGGATGTAGAGAGTGGTGATATGTAGGTAAAGGGTTTCATAGAAAATGTAATAGCTTTTAGCTAGTTATGTGACATTTTAATGATATTTCATTGTAACATGACAATGGATAAGGGACGGGATCCCTTATAAGTCATTGAGTGAGGGGTGAAAGCCCTCACGAGTGTTTAATAATAAGATTAAATGTTTGTTGGTTTTCACCCTATGGGGTTTCCAGGGTATATCGGTGTTCAATAATAAGATTGCTTATTGTGTCAGTGTGATGATGTTAAATCTTTGATGATGATGATTCCTTATTTGATGTGATAATCATAATGACAAATATGTGATTAATTAATATAGTTAAGGAAATCATGAAATGGATGAAAGGTTCATGAGAAAGTTTATGTTAATATACGTTCATGAGAAAGTTTATGTTAATATACTACAACAGTTGTTGTTATGCAACTTACTATCCTCTATTGCAATTTACTTTATGCACTAATAAACATTATATCTAATGGTTAATGAGGAATGTGGAGTTGTGATTTGGGTAATTACTTGTGGGTATTTGTATAGAAGATTCTAACTCCCTGCTTTTACATGTGAGGTTACCGAGGTACACTATGTATGTGAAGGCCATCCGAGATGGGTGACGTCCCTGGAAGTTTTGGTTACCAGGTGCAAGCCCTAAAAGTGATGATTTATGCTATGTGATTCATTTCACCAGTTTCAATCCCACTTCTTCACCCGTGATGATTTATGCTATGTGATTCATTTCACTAGTTTCAATCCCACTTCTTCACCCCTGTGAGCATCACTCGATGCAATGAGTGCTAAGTGAACTATTCAAAAATTATGAGAAATTAGTCAGTTACGACTACCTCTCATGGAAATGGTCATACGTGAATGACTTACTTAATGCAGTTGAATCCCAAAATGATATCTAAGGAGTTTCTATTTTAGTCCATCCAACTTTAACTAAACCACCCACAAATTCTGCGTAATTAAGTTCAAAATAGAATTAACCCTCATTACTTAACCTTAGATTTTAATATTAATTTGATTTTATATATTTGTATTATTTATATTTAGTATAATAAAATGTTTATTTTTATTAAGAACAATAATATTGCATTATACAATTTAATACAAATAATAAGTTTTTTAAATAAATAAATATAATATTAATTAAAAAACTAGGGGCTTTAATAGAATTTAAGTTAGTAAATTATAATAGATATTAATTTATAATAAGTATCAAATTACTCATTAAAAAAATTATAAAGTAAAATAAAATTATTATTTTATTTTAAAATTATTATTAAGTATGGTATGAAAAACACTTATTAAAAAATTATAAAAAAATGAAATTGTAATTTATTTTAAATTATTATTAAGTATTAAAATAATCTAGATATAAGAAACATATATATAACATATATATATTTAGAAGATTCTTAATTTGTAAGCGAGTATGATGGACCAATACTATGACTTATCAACACAACATGTCTAAAAAAGAAAAAGTCACTTCATATGATACTTGTCCTTATGATATTTTTTTATTAATCAATTTAATTAAAAGAGAAAAAATGACATAACTACTTTGAAGAGAAATCTCAATTTTGATTTGTGTGTCTCACTTTGAATATTCTAGAATATTTAGTGGATATTAAATCTCTATCATCCATATTGGTTATTAACTTAAAATTATATTCCAAAATGAATATGCCTATCAATATAATTAACAAAACATAATTAAATTTCATATTAAATAACAAAAAAATAAATTAACTTAATGCCAATAACATGTAAAATAATATTAAAAAAAAAAAACTTAAATCTATAAAAATCAACCTGAATTTATTGCATATATAAAAGTTTATTAATGTATATTGTTGAATATAAAATAATAAATATAAAATATTTTTAAAAATATATATTAAGAAATTGTTGAAATATGGAAACAAGAATATTCCAATATAATTTGTTCTTGAATTAAATTGTGAACTAAAATCGAATTTAGTATTAACAACTACTTGGAAATAATTAATTTATTTATTTTAAATTAATTAGATGGAGAAATTCAAGTTAGAAGTCTTTCTCAAGTCATGCAAGAGTTATCCCTTAAATTAAAGAGAGAAGATTGAGTTATATTTGAGTTGTAATTAGTTAACTTAGTTTACTGATTTAACTCTAGTTAAATTAGTTCCAAATTGTCTGAGGAACTAATAGTGAGTTAACACTGAGTTTATGCATTAATGCACTCATGCATGTCTTCTGAGAAAGACCCATTTGAGATTAATGTTCAACGATAGTGTACTATCAATTGCACGTGTTTCCTTATGGAGAAAACTCATGCATGCAGTCAAGGATTCATCCTTGAGGATTGTACAGTTTTAAAGGCTGTTTTTTCCACCTGGTAATAGGCTAATTATCCACAAGGAACAATGCAAGGAAATAGGAGCTTGGAGGGTAGACAAGAACGCTGGAGAGAAGCCAAGATTTCCTATGAGCCCTATGAGGATTGTACTGAGAGCTGGCTAGCTGTGAGAGCTAATGCTTTGTATAATTCCTATGTATTTTCACCATGTATGATAATAAAATAGTGTGGGTTTGTATCTGAGACATTCCCCAAAGTATTTTCATGTGTATTGTGCCATTGATTCTTCTTCTTCTGGTTACGTTGTTCAAATCGATCTTTAAGCTTCCACAAATTGATAGTAGAAGTACGTATAGTATTCTGCTTTGATTTATATTGCATTATTGGGCTAAACATATTTTCTAAATGGTATTAGAGCTGTGAATAGTATAATGAGAAGAGAATTCAAAGTTTGAAGTTTGGGGTTGCAGGTGAAAATTGAATTCATATTATACTTCAAGGTTGGCCAATGGCATTCTATGGCTTGAGACTCGAGTATGCCTTGGAATGTAGCTTGAGTTACATAGCATGGAAAGATAGAATGGAGGTTGTATTAGAAGACAACGGATTGAAGGAATTCCTTGATCAAGAAATCCAAAAGCTAGCTTCAACTAATGCACAAGAGTTGGCTGAGTGGAAGAAGTGTGTGGCGAAGGTGAGACGGATCATCCTTGAGGTAGTTCAAGACCATACTATCTCGAGTCTCCATTGGAAGGATACTCCATTTTCAATGTGGAAGACATTGAAGGACATCTACCAGAACAGTATCGACCAGAGGAAATTGGCGCTCAAGGATAAGCTTCGAAGAATCAAGATGGAGAGGGGCGATACTATTTCCACATATCTAAACAAGCTCACCTCCTACAGAGATGAGTTTGGCAGTTTGGAAATAACTACTACCAATGGTGATATCATGAGCCTCGTCTCCTTGGCCTTCCAAAGAGTTGGGATAGCTACCAGGACTCTGTGAACGGAACAGAGAAACTGCCGGATTGGGAACGACTATGGTTAGATCTTATGCAGGAGGAGTACAAGAGATGGTTCTTCATCCAAGAATGAAGAAAATTTGGCCTTAGAAAGTAAGGCAAGGAAAGAGAACGGGAAGGCTTCCCATTTCAAATCAAAATCTTCTCATGGAGGGAAGAAAAGTGACATGTCTAAGGCAATATGCTTTATTTGTCACAATATGGGACATTATGCGACTAATTATCCATTGAAGAAGTCTAAGAAGTGATCCTCAAAAGGATCACAAGGTGAGGCATTATCCTATGAGTTTGAAATGGACTTTATCCTCATCGCATGTATGATGTCATCAATGTTGGGTTGTGTCTGGTATCTTGACAGTGGAGCCTCATTCCACATGACTAGTGATAAAAATTTATTCAGTGCCTTGGAGGAGAAAGACCTCAAGATGTGCATAGAGATGGGTGACGATGGAAGGTATAGTGTTTCAGGAGTGGGAATGATTGCTTTTCAGAGGGAGCATGGAGCTCCTCTCACCTTGACAAATGTGATGTATGTGCCTGGACTGAAGAAGAACTTGGTATGAATCGTGATGTTGAAGGAAAAAGGCTATGATGTTGTCTTCAGTAAAGGAAAGGCATTCCTAAGACACATAGCCACGGGTTAGACCATGAGGATTGGGATTCAGGTGAAGAATATCTATAAACTAGAGGTAGATGATTGTGTAGCACTGAGTATGAAAGCAAAATTGGTGCAAAGCACTCACATTTGCGAGTTGTGGCATAGGCATTTGGGCCATTTGCATCATGGGGCTTTGAAGATAATGCATCAGATATCTACAGGACTTCCCAAAGGGAAACTTGAGCAAGTTGACACATGCAAAGGTTGTACCTTGGGAAAGGACACCAAGTCTTCCTTTCATGATCGAGACAGTCAAGCAGAGGCTATCTTAGAGCAAGTTCATACTGATTTGTGTGGACCATTCTCGACGACATCCATAATGAAGCAAAGGTATTATGCGATTTTCATTGATGATTATTCTCGTAAATGCTAGATTTATTTCATGCAAAATAAGAACAAAACTTTCACAAAGTTTTGTCAGTTCAAAGATTTGGTCAAGAAAGAGTCAAGGAAGAAGATCAAGGCCTTGAGAAGTGACAATGGTGGAGAATCTGTCTCTCAAGAGTTTAAGGACTTCTATGTAGTGGAAGGAGTTAAACGAGAGTTGACGCCACCTCATAATGCACAGCATAATGGGGCGACCGAGAGGAAGAATAGAATTATTGTAGGGGCAACGTGGGCAATGTTGCATGTCCAAGGCCTACCACTTCACTTGTGGGCTGAGGCATGCAACACAGCAGACTATTTGCAAAATAGAAGCCCACATCACATACTTGGGATGAAGACACTAGAGGAAGCTTTCCCCGGTAAGGGACCAGATGTGGGTCACTTCAGGATATTTATCTCATCGGTATATTGCCATGTGACAAAGGATGCATAGAAGAAGCTTGAGGTGACAACAGAGTTGGGGATATTTGTGGGGTACACTGATACACCTCACAACTATCGGGTGTACTTCCTTACTAGTCGAAGGACAGTGGTTCGTAGATATCGCAAGTTTGATGATAAGAAGGCCATGCAATCTTCCCTTGAGAGGGAGCTCAAACTACAGGATGTGGAGGAACTGTTGGTTCCTAAGGAGAAGGAACCCCAGACTGATGCGAAGCAGCTGCATGCATGGGCTCCAGGAGTGGAGACATACACTCAAGCAAATCCTTCCAGAGATTGATGAAAGCGCACAAGATAAGTTGACAGATTGTTGGAGGATGGGAGAGTGAAAGTGGGAGCACCATATTCTCAGCACAAATAGAGGAGATCACCTAAGAGGTACACTAGATACATGGTCCTTGCTCGGGAATGTGTTGAGACCGAGCCATCTTCCTTTGAGGAAGCAGTGCAACAACTGATTTGGGTCAATGTTATGGTGGAGGAATATGACTCCATAGTTTGTACCAGTGATTGGGACGTGGTTCTGAGACTGGAGAACAAGTCAGTCGTGAGTTCTTGTTGGCTTTACAAGGTAAAGCAAGCTACTGATGGTAGTGTGGAGAAGCATAAGGCGACATTTGTTGCCTATGGCTTTTCACAGGTCGAGGAGGATCATGTTGCTGTAGTATATTTCGATAGAGGAGAAAGATGCTAGAATTTTGACAAAGGCATTGTCAAAGTGTACATTCGAGTTCCATAGAGACAGGATTAGGGTGGAAGATAATCCCTTTCTTGTTGAGAGGGAGCGTTGAAATATGGCAACAAGAATATTCCAATTTAATTTGTCCTTGAATCAAATTGTGAATTAAAATCGAGTTTAGTCTTAAGAACTACTTGGAAATAATTAATTAATTTATTTCAAATTAATTAGTTCGAGAAATTCAAGTCAGAAGTCTTTCTGAAGTCATGTAAGAGTTATCCCTTAAATTAAGGAGATAAGATTGAGTTATATTTGAGTTGTAATTAGTTAACTCAGTTTAATGAGTTAACTCCAGTTAAATTAGTTCCAAACTGTTTGAGGAACTAATAGTGAGTTAACAGTTAGTTGATGCATTAATGCGCACAACTAGTGTTATTCTAGTTAACTGAAGATTCGCTCATTAGAAACTCATACATATCTATTATGAGAAAGACCCAGTTGAGATTAATGTTCAAGGACACTGTACTACCAATTGCATGTGTTTTCTCATGGAGAAAACTCATGCATGCAGTCAAGGATTCATCCTTGAGGATTGCGTAGTTTTGAAGGCTGGTTTTTCCACTTGGTAATAGGCTAATCATTCACAAGGAACAATGTAAGGAAATAGGAGCTTCGAGGGTAGCGAGGAACGCTGGAGAGAAGCCAAGATTTCCTCTGAGCATCTATGAGGATTGTATTGAAAGCTGGCTAGTTGTGAGAGCTAAGGCTTTTATAATTCCTATGTATTTTCACCATGTATGATGATACAATAGTGTGGGGTTTTTATCTGAGACCTTCCTCAAAGTATTTTCATGTGTATTGTGCCGTTGATTCTTCTTCTTCTAGTTACATTGTTCAGCTTGATCTTTAAGCTTCGACAAATTGATAGTAGACGTAGGTTATAGTATTCTACTTTTATTTATATTGCATTATCGGGTTAACCTATCATAGACTTCCTACAGAAATTTGGTTCTATTTAATATCTAATAAATTATAGTTAGAGCCATGTGGAACAAATTTATTAGGAGTCTTTATGGAATTTGAAGTTTTAGGTTGAAATTTCCTTGATTAACCATGTGGATTGTGTGAAAGTATGTCTGAATTCATTTAGATGTTATAATAGTTGTGTCAAGAAAATATGAACCTAACTAATTAGTGTTTTTTCTAGGTAAAACTAAAGATAAAAATAAAATTTAGTACAAAAATAAATAAAAATTTAAAATAAATTTAAATTAATAGTATTAATTTCTATATATGTTTAAGTATATTAAAATTGCATCTTGTAGTTTTTTTCTCGAGGGTTAAGGATTATTTAGTAATTCATTCCTTACTTGCATTTAATTATATTTTGATTATTAAATATTTAGCTATTTGCCAACCAAAACAATTAAGAAATAATATATATATATAATATATATATATATATATATATATATATATATATATATATATATATATAAACGCTATAATTTTGTTGGTGAAATAATTGTAGTTTTGTTTGTTAAAACTAAATCGAAAACAGAAAAAACCATTAAAAAGGTCAAAAGGTAAAAATCAAAAGGCAATAAATTGAATATAAAAAATAAGGGAAAATACTTGTAAATAATAAATTTAAAATTTCTTCCAACTCTCTTTTCTCTTTGAAACTCCTAATTTTGTAAAAACAATTAAACAATACACACTCTTTATAATAACTAACACGGCATATAATATATATTTATTTTACCCTTTATTACGTATACAATATTAACAACTAATCTATGCTGCCCAATGCTATTTTAATTGGCAACAGCCACCAAATATTATGTAAAACATGACCTATCAAGTTTAACTCTCTTACCTATTAAAAACAAACGAAAATTAAAAAAATGTCCATAATATTAGGATAGTGTCAATGCTAATAATTAATAATTGTTAAATACAGTTGAATTTATTTACAATTTTTGTTTAGTAAATATATTTTGTTTGTTTTTCTTATTATAATTTATTTTTAATAGTAAAAAACAAATTAAAGATGGAAATTGATTTAAAAAATATTTTTTTAATCATATTGATTAATTTAAAACAAATTATGATAGAAATATGAACCCATAATATTTTCAAAATCTATATTTATAAATATGAACATATAATATTGTCAAATCTATATTTAAGTTAAGTGGAGATGACTCTTTGCTTAATATTTTTGGATGTATTCTTTGATGTATATATATATTTCACTTTTGTTTTTAGGATTATTAACTATAAAATTAATAATATAAAATAAAATTACACGGGCTTGAAAAAAAAACCAAATGGAAATTTCGAGTCTTTACATTTGCTAACGCTCTGGGTAGAAAAAGCTAAATAGTAAATCGCGCTTGTTACGTGTCCAACAACGAGTCTTTACATCTGTGAACACTTTGGGTCTTCAAGACTTAGGTTGTGGAATGATAGGTGAACGCCCTTAGACGGTTCCTTTATCATTGCCCCTACTGATATTTCCACCATGTTGTTGAGGATGATCGTCGATTACTTTTTACGGGGGCAATTATATGCTTCTTCCATCGTTCGACGGTCTCTTATGTTGGTGCTAGTGTTTAACTCCGATGATTGCTTTCTTGTATCTAATCTCGTCATAGCATGTTTCTGTGTTTTTAATCGCGAGCATTTCTAATCACATCCAGTAGTAGCTTCTTATCATTGGCAAAAGATTTACAACAAAAACCACCGCAATCTACAAGTCTCAACTCTCCAATTAAGACCTAGAAAACAAAATATGTCCGTTAGTTAGCACTTGAATAAAAATTTACTTCGCCATGCATTAATAAAGATTTTCTAGCCTCACCTGATTTTCTAGGGAGATTTATCCATCCACCATCACTATGAATTTGAATGTAGTTGGAAATAATCATATCCTCTTTTCTGGTCCAGACCCCACGGTTGAGACCTTCTTTTAAGTATCAAGGAGACTTGCCCATTATTGAAATTCTTCCTCTGTAATTCCATAGACTATAATCTCCACTGAACTTTGTTTATTGTACTCGCTTTTTAACCAATGAAAATAAAGTGTTTTTCTCTTCTTAAAAAAAAACTCCACTGCTCGGAAGAGACACACATAGTACTTAGTCGTTGCTTCCCTTTGGTAGGGTCGTTCTGAATCATTTTTATATATACACAATGGCCCTACCAAAGGGAAGTGATAGCCAAGTACTGTGTGTCTCTTCCGAGCAGTGGAGTTTTTTTTTAAGAAGAGAAAAATGCTTTATTTTCATTGGTTAAAAAGCGAGCACAATAAACAAAGGTTAGTGGAGATTATAGTCTATGGAATTACAGAGGAAGAATTTCAATAACGGGCAGGTCTCCTTGTTGCTCAAAAGAAGGGCTCAACCGTGGGGTCTGGACCAGAAAAGAGGATAAGATTCTTTCCAACTACATTCTAATTCATAGTGATGGTGGATGGATAAATCTCCCTAGAAAATCAGGTGAGGCTTAGAAAATCTTTATTAATGCATGGGGAAGTAAATTTGTATTCAAGTGCTAAATAATAGACATATTTGGTTTTCTAGGTCTTAATCAGAGTGGCGAGACTTGTAGATTGCGGTGGTTGAACTATCTTGAGCCTAGCATGAAATGCGAAAACATTTCCCCCGATGAGGAGGAGCTTATTACGTCACTCCATCGTCCTTGGAAATTGGTATATGGGCAATCACTAATCATCGTTTATTTATTCAATGGATTTACCATGTCGGGGTGTCTGAAATTTTGAAATTTTTGCATGAGAAAATTTTCTTATTTGTGTTCCAATTGTTTACATTAAGAATTTTATAGGGGAGGGGAGGAGAGTTCAAAGGAGAGGAGAGGAGTCTGTCAACAAATTAGTTGTTGTGGTCAAATTTCCAGTTGCAGCAAGAAAATTCCAACTGGAAAAATACTTAAATAACACATAAATTGCGTGACAATATACTAAAACATATTAAAATGTTTGGAGCAACAAAATATGATTTTACCTTATAATGTTAATGCATGAAATACATTCATATGAGAATGACGCTCATTCACCATATAAATAAAAACTATTAAGGTGATTTACATTGACCAAGGGTTGCAGAGTAACACACAGTAACTTCATGCGCCACCAAGATTTGCTCCACGATTTTCTCTTCACCTACACCACCAAACTTTGCTCCACGATTTTCTCTTCACTTATGATAGTTACACCCTCACTCAGTGATTATACACAATGATTGATTTTCTAAACTTGTAGAGGTCGCAGACTGCAAGTCCCTCAACTCGGTGATTATACACAATGAGTGATTTTCTGAACTTACAAAGGTTGCGGATTGCAAGTCCCTCTACTAGGTGATTATACACAATGAGTGATTCTCTGAACTTCAATGAGTGATTTTCTGAACTTGGAGAGGTTGTGGACTCCAAGTAAGAGTTGCAAAGTAAATGTATGCCGATACATATTTACCAACTCTTCATTAAGTGCTTTAACTATCTAATGTGTTACAAACACACAATAAATGTTGTTTTCAGGTGCCCATCAAAATTTGCTCCATGATTTTCTCTTCACCTCTCATAGTTACACCTTATGCAAATTATTTTTACATTAATATTTATCAAAACATGCAACTTGACTCATTAATACATGGCAGCGCAAAACTTTAAGACACAGATGGGCGATTATACAAAATGAGTAATTTTTTGAACTTGCAGAGGTTGCGAACTGCAAGTAAGAGTTGCGCAGTAAATGTTTTCCCATACATATTTACTAACTCTTTATTAAGCGCATTAACTATCTTATGTCTTCTGGAATGGTCAGCTTGTACTTCTGATCAGAACTCCAGTCCTTCAGCCTGCAAACAAAATGGCAATCTGCAATTGAGGTGTACCACACGTATGGTTGTTGCGAGTGTAATTACCTGTAGTAGTTGAGATTAATATTTCCAACACTCCTCCTTAATCACGACTACCCGCCATTGACAATTCCAAAACAATCTTTGAGATAAAAAAAAAAAAAATCACGTGCCACTGGCTTTGTGAAAATATTAGCAAATTGTTCTTGTGACTTGCAGTGCTGTAACACAATTTAACCATTTTTAATTAACTCTCTAATAAAATGATATTTAGAATCAATGTGCTTGTACCTCTTATAAAAGCATAATTATTTGATAGTGCAATTGCGGAAGTGTTGTTGTAGAAAATAGTTGTTGTTCCCTCTTGGTCATGGCATAGATCCCTCAACATCCTTCTCATCCCAATTTTCTAACACGTTGCTGTTGTTGTGCTGACATATTTAGCTTATGCTATTGATAATGACACCATTGGATGCCTCTTGGAGGCCCATGAAATGGCTCCAGAACCAAAAGGATAAACATATCCTGATGTACTCTTTCTGTCACCGACACTTCCTACCCAATCAGTGTTGGTGTAACCAACTAGCCTAAAATCATTTGTTGCTGTGTACAAAATACCATACTGTTTTGTCCCATTGACATACCTTAGAATCCTTTTGGCTACGTTCCAATGTCTCTCCTTGGGTGTCTCCATGAACCTCGAACCCAAACTCACTGCATACATTATATCTAGCCTAGTGGTAGTCAAATACATGAAGTTGACAACCATACTTTTATATGTCAGATTGACATTACTACTGCAATTTTCTTTGTTCAATTTCAACCCCATGACAGTTGAAGTTGGCGTGGGCTTGTTGTTATGCATATTAAACCTCTCCAAAATTTCTGCTACATAATTTGCTTGAGAAATAAAGATTTCATTTTCTCTTTGCTTTACTTCTATGCCAAAAAAATATCTTAGCAACCCCAAGTCAGTCATTTCAAAGTCACCCTTCATGATTTCTTTGAAATCAACAATGAGGAAATCATTTGTCGAAGCCATTGTCCAAAAAGTAAGCATTTACCCTACGATACCATGCACGTGGTGCTTGCTTCAGCAGATAAGGAGCTTTCCTCATCCTATACACCTTGTCTTCTTGGCCTTCTACCTTATAACTAGCTGGTTCGACAACTTATACTTTCTCTTTCAGCACTCCATTCAAGAACGTTGATTTTACGTCCATTTGATACACTTTCCATCTATGTTACAATGCAATCAACACAAATGTATGCAGTGTCTTCATCCTCACAACTAGCGCAAATGTCTCCGCACAATATCTTCCATGCTACTTCTTGTATCTTTTGACCACGAGCCTCACTTTATGCCTTTCAATCTTCCCCTCAACATTTCTCTTGGTCTTATATACCCACCCCTCCAATGAATTATTTTCCTTGTGGAACATTCACTAACTCCCATGTGTCATTATTTTTCTATTGCTTCTATTTCTTCCTCCATTACCGCAACCCATTTTTCTTCTTTGACTGCATCCTCAAAATGGATTGGGTCATCTACATGACAAAACAATGCAAATAAGGAATTTAGATTGGCGCTACTATCAACTTCATCTTACTGATAAATTTCACTTAAAGTTTTGAATTTTGGTCTTCTTATGCTTGTGGAAGATGGGCTTGACATATCACTTGGTGTTGCGCTTTGCAGTGTGCTTGGAGAAGAACTTTTTTGACTATGCAACACTGTCCTATTATTTTTTGACGATGTTACTTGTTGCCTGCTTTGTTGAGCTTTTATAGGAGTAGAGGGAGTCGTTGTTGAGGAATTGTTTTCTTCTACCAATTCCTCTTTGTCCTCACGTGGTATAAATACTTTTCCATTGATTGTCTTCTCTAAAATTCCATCCCATGCTTCCTCTTCTATGAACTTTACATCTCTGCTGATTATGACCTTTTTGGTTGATGAATTATAGAGATTGAATGCCTTGGATTCATCACTATATCCAACAAATATTCATTTCTCCCCCTTTTTGCCCAACTTCTTCCTCAACGCATTTGGGACATGTGCATATGCCACACATTCAAACTCTCTCATGTGAGTGACACCATGCTTTTTTCAACTTCATGCCTCTTTAGAACTACATTCCTGATACTTTTGGTTGGACACATAGTGAGGATATATGTTGCACCAGCGACAACTTCAACCCAATAATCATTTGACAAATGTTTCGCCTTCAATATACTCTTTTCCATTTCCATAATGGTCCTATTCTTCCGTTCTGCGACACAATTTTGCTGAGGTGTATACCTTGTTGTTGTAAATTGCCTATAAATTCCATGCTGCCTACAAAATCGAAGGAAGTCATTTGAGATGTATTCACCACCTCTGTTAGTCCTCAAGACATTAATGTAGTGTCCACTTCACTTCTCAACAAGAGCTTTGTATTGACAGAAGCGCTCAAACACTTCATTGTTCTTTCTTAGGAAGTAGACCCATGTCATCATTGTATAATCATCTATGAAAGTAGAAAAAAATGGTTTCCACCAATTGATGGTGTCTATATTGGTCCACATAAATTTGAATGGACAATCTCTAAAGGTGCCTTTTCCCTTACTAACTTTCCTACTGGAAATGTCTCTCTATGTTGCTTTCCCAAGATACATCCTTCACATAGGTTTTTTGGTTCTTCTGTGAGTAGCAACCCCTTCACCATGCCTTTCCTATGCAGGAAATTCAAATCTCCAAAGTTGATATGACCAAATCTCAAATGCAATAACCAATTTTCATCTTTGACCTCTGCTTGATAGTTTACTTGTGTGACAACTGCAACTTTTCTTTCATCCCCTTGTGAATTCCTTGACATGTGTGCTTGTGCACCTTATTCCTTGAAAAATGATTTTATCTTCAAGGGAAACATTCTATTGCTTGTTATCTGAACTTTTACAATCAATTGTCTCCTTGGAGGATTATCCAAAATTGTGAAGTCATCATTTTTGAAAAATACAGTGTATCCATTTCACTTGACTTTTCTAATGCTTATGAGATTATGCTTTAGACTAGGGACAAAATAAACATTTGAAATGTGTTTATTCTCCCCCTTCTTTGTTATAATATTGAATCTACCTATGCCTATGATAGAGACTTTGCTATCAGTCTGTAATGTCACTTCATATTTCATACTTTCATCTAGATTGGAAAACAATTCTATGTTCCCTATCATGTGGTTGCTACACCCTGAATCTGGAAACCATACATCACATTTATTTTCTTGTGTTACATTACAAGTTAAAATCATGCTATCATGGTTTTTATTTTCCTTTGTGAAATTTACACTTGGTTTGTTACTTATGTCATATTACTCCTTTCTACATTCATTCTCATAATGACCATACTTATTACAATAATGACATTGAACTTGAAATTTATCATACCTCTGATCTTGTGCTTGATTTTGGCTTGGGCCATGACTTGGATTTTGACTACTGCCCCTTCCACTTGAGCTTGAAGGGTTGCCTATTCCACATTTGTGTGGGCTTCTTCCCCTTCCTCTAGCATTTCATCTTCCTCTGCCTCTACCTTGACCAAATGAAACTTGTGTCTCGAAGGAATCCTCCAATGAGGAGCTTGTTGCTCTATTAAGTCTATATTCATGAGAAATAAGTGATGCATGAAGCTCATTCAATGAAAACAGTAAGAGATCGTTTGTTTCTTCTATCACCACAACAACGGCATCAAACCCTGCTGGCAGAATTTTGAAAACCTTCTCAACTACTCTACTTTCCTCAAGTGGCTCACGATGTGTTCTGATTTGAGTAACCAGTCCAATTACATGTGTAAAAATTGAGTCTACATTCTCAAAATATTTCATACAAATTGTCTCGAAATCTCTCCTTTCGATTGGAAACTTTCTTGTCTTCACTTTCACCATGCCTTGGTAGGCTCTCCAGAGGGTGTCCCATGCTTGCTTAGACTTTTTTGTTGCTGCAATCCTTGGTGAAATACTTTCATGGACTGCTTGAAAGATGTAAAAGAGGTATTTTCCATCCTTCTTCCTATTTCCCCTCAACAAATCCCTTTCAGGTTATGTCAATCATTGTTGGATGTTGTTGCATATGTTGGTTCATGACAACCATTATCCACCAAATCCAAAATGTCTTGAGAAGAAAACAAATTTTTCATTGTTATAGCCAAGTAGTCATAATTTTTTCCATGAAAACCATTCTCCACCAAATCCAAAATGCCTTGAGAAGAAAACAAAGCTTTCATTGTTTAGTCCAGTATTCATAATGGTTTCCATTAAACTGAGGTACTTGAGGATTAGTGACCCTAACAAAGTTTAACCTGGTCTAATACCATGTTGAGAATTTTACAAGGAGTAGAGGAGAGGGATCTCCCTCAACAAATCAGTTGCGAAGGTCAAATCTTCAGTTGTAGCAAGCAAATAGCCACTAGACAAAGACTTAAATAACAAAGAAATTTTCTCATGGAAAAACAACTTAAAATATTTGGAGCAACACAATAATATTTTAACTTATAATTTTTTCCGATGGAAAAAGAAAGTAAAATATTTGGAGCAACACAATAAGATTTTAGCTTATAATTTGTCTCGTGGCAAAAGAGAGTAAAATATTTGGAACAACATAATAAGATTTTAGCTTACAACTTTAATGCATGAAATACATTCATATGAGACTGCTGCTCATTCACTATGTAAATAAAAATTCTTAGGGCAATTTACATTTACACTTCACCAGGGTTGTGAAGTAACACACAGTAAAAGATAGTATGTTTTTTCATGTGCCCACCAAAATTTGCTCCACGATTTTCTCTTCACCTCTTAGACTTACACCTTCTACTCTCTACTAACTTTGCAAATCACTTTTACATTTATATTTATCAAAACATACAACTTTACTCATTAATATACTACAAGCCAAAAATTTAAGATAGGCGATGGGCGATTATACAAAATGAGTAATTTTGTGAACTTGCAAAAATTTCTGACTGCAAGTAACAGTTGAGAAGTAAATGTTTACCCATACATATTTTAGTTCTTTAACTAGCTTATGTGTTGCGAAATGGTCAGCTTGTACTTCTTCTGAGAACTTGAGTCCTTCAACCTGCCAACAAAATATGGTGATGTGTTGCGGAATGGTCAACTTGTTCCTTTTGCTCAGAACTTCAGTCCTCCTTCAGTGTGCAAACAAAATGGCAACCAATTGATATGTACCACATGTATGGTTGTTGTTAGTCTAATTAACTACAATAGTTGAGATTAATATTTCCAACACTTTAGAATTGAGTACTTTTGGAAAGTTTTATTTATTTATTTTCAATCTAATTTGTAATTTAGGAGGTATTTATTGAAATCACAAATTTGGCAACTGAACTCTTCCTAACTGAAATTCCCCTAGATTTTTTAGGGTATTAAATCTATATATGCAATAAAAAAAGTAGTTTATTGAAATCACAAATTTAACAAGTGACGTTTTCCTAACTAAAGTGCCCCTAGATTTTTTAGGGTATTAAATCTACATATGCAATCAAAAAAACTAGTTGAAGCAATATAATAGAAAACTACCTCAGGAAAACTATCTTAGAAAACAGACAACAAAATCAAAATCAAGAACTAATCGAATACTCATCTCTGCAATAAGTTATTGTTAGTAAATTAATCTTCGACTATATAAAATCCAAAAATAAGGGCAAAATCTCATCCTCTCGTACAAAATCATGTGTTATTAAAAATACCAGTCTAAAAAACAATGGGGATGAGTGAATCTGAAATGGTAATATTCAACATTTTTTATGGTTATTGATGCACTAATTGTAATTCTCACCAAGGAATTAAATCGCGCAACATTAAACCAACAATTGACTGGCGAGTCTATTTTCTATGAGCGAATATTTGCTTTTTCAATTGTGTGATTGATGTATGTTTCCCAAAAGTTATCCCTATTTTGGTTGCCTAATTCAATTAGGGTCTTCCGATATTTTGGGTAGTTATGTCTGACTGAGAAAAGTTTAAAGAATTGATTACTCTGAGGTAGAAATTTGTTGCTATTTTGACTCTCTAAATGGGATATGCCCTAAAGGATTGTGTGTATGATTGCTATTATTAACTTATTTATGAGATTGAAACATGTTTCTAAAACTGAGAGTTAGCGGAAGAGAATTCTTGCTATTTAAGTGTAATTTGGACTATCGCTTTGTTAGAGATAATGGAGAATATCTTAGAATAATGAGTTCGTTCACAAGACCTTAGGATAGGAATTAGTTTCTATTTTTTAGGCTATGGTTCTATCTTCCCTAAATGTGTGATTACTATATAATGTGTGATGTAAATGAACAATGCAAAGCATTCTACAGAGCCAGGCTCTCATGGTTCAGATTCTCTTTCGTAGAGCTGACCAGTAGGTTTCATTTTATTTAATACAAAACATTGCATTTTCAACATGGTACCAGAGCATCAGGGCTGAGAAACCTGTACACTGAGTGGAGGGCACGACTGAACCAAAATCATCCCAAGTTTTAAGTGCACAAAAGCAATGATCCCATTGTAGACCTTCCTCGTGTTTTCATTTTGTCGATTGTCGTATCTATCAAGTGTGCATGCATGAAGACCTTCGCGAGTCCGTGCTGCTAAATCACGCCGACTGAGCAAACAAGTGAGGGGCTGCGTGGAGGCAGAGAGAGGGTTGCGTCCTTGCAGAAGTTGACAACAGAAGGTTGTCTAGAGGCCAGGAAGGAAGCCATGGTGATCTGCGAGTGTGCTACGAGATCAAACAACATTAGAGATCAACGATCTCTATCTTTGACACAAATCTGGGGTAAATCTAACATTTGTTTTTACTTGTCGAGCCTTTTTAAATCACCAAGATGAATAATTAAATGTTTGAAGCATGTTTGAATGAGGATAACAAGCTTGATGGCTCCAACTATGCGAATTGGAAATTCAAGATGCAAACTTTGCTAGAATTGCAGAGTGCTTGGACGATTGCAAATGGGGCTGAGCAGAAGTCAACAGCTGGGTCAACATAAATCCTAGATTGGGATAAGCGTGAGGGTAAAGAAAGGGTTTTGCTGAAGATGTCAGTGAAAGATTGCATCGTAGCACATATCAGAGAATGTAAATTAACAAGCAAAATTTGGGTAATTTTGAAGGATCTGTATGAGATCAGGAATACAAATAGCCTTCTATTCCTGAAGACCAAGATCTTATCCCTAAAGATGGAGGAAAATGAAAAAGCTTTTGCCTTCATAGCAAGGATCAAGGATCTGAAGAACAAATTGGTAGGCATTGATCATACAGTTGAAGATACAGATCTTGTAACAATTACCATGAATGTGTGATCAATGACTACCAAATTTTCATCACTCGGATAAATACGAGAGAGAAAATCCCGAAGTTGGAAGAACTAATAGGAATATAAAAGAAAGAAGAAGAAAGAAGATTGACTCTAAAGCCCCAGAGTGCTTATATTGCATTGATGGTGAAAAAGAAATTCTACAAAGGAAAAGGAAATTTGCAAGTCCAAAATGAAGGAAGCTCACAGAATAGACCAAATCTGACCCAAGGTATGAATCTTAATAGAAGAAACTTGGTAATTGAGTGTTTTTATTGTGGAAAACTTGGTCATATAGCTAGGGAGTGCAGGAAGAAGAAATATCATGAAGAACAACATAGGCAGAAATGATATGCAACTCATCTCGTGAATGATAATCATGATCGAAATTTCAAATTTTTCATGGCAGACCGTGATGAGAATGTTGATGCAGACATCTGGTATGTAGATTCGGGAGCATCAACACATATGACAGGGAAAAAGCAATGGTTCGAATATTTTAAATAAATCAACTAAGGAACACAAATCTACCTAGGTGATGATAGAAGTCATCAGATCAAAGGTTGTGGGAAAATTTCTATCATTTTACCTAATGGTATTTTAAGACAAATATATAATGTTATGTATGTGCCCAGTATATCAAAGAACTTGATTTTTGTATCCATGATTACAGATCAAGATCTTAAAGTTGAATTTTTTAAATCTAACTACTATATTAAAGATCTGTTAGATGGCATGAAGACTATTGCTACAGGAATTCAAAGAGGAGGTCTACACAAATTGGATGTAATACCAACACCATTTTGAGCTTTAATAACAGTGGGTTTGACTACAGAAGAGCCATTGCATCAGAGATTTAGCCATATCAACTACAATGGTTTGTTGTTACTTTAGAAAAAGGAAATGGTAAGAGATCTTCCTATGTTAAAACAAGTGCATAATGATTGTGATGCCAGTACATTAGGAAAAATGCATAGAGAAGAATTCCCTATTCGAGTAGAGAATAAACAGAGAGATATACTTGAATTAGTGCACACAGATCTTTGTGGACCCATGCAAACAAAGTCATTAGGAGGTGCACTATATTTTTTATTGTTTATTGATGGTTGCACAAATTTTTCTTGGGTATATTTCTTGAGTAAGAAGAGTCACATTTGAATACTTTAATTAGTTCAAAAACATGATTGAAAAGCAAACATGGAAGCAGATTAAAATTCTCTGCTTTGATCAAGGAGGAGAATATAGGAAGGATGAGCTTATCAAGCATTGTAAAGACCATGGAATATTACAACAATTCATAGCACCCCATACTCCTCAGCAGAATGGAGTAATAGAAAGAAAGAATATAACATTGGTGGAATCCGCTAGAAGCATGTTTAAAGGTAAGAATCTGTCGAATGGTTTTTGGGCTGAAGCATTGAATACTGCAGTTTACTTAAAAAATAGGAGTCCTACAAAAAGTCTTGAGTTGAAAACTTTTTATGAAGCACTATATAGATTTAAGCCTGCAGTAAAACATTTAGGAGTATTTGGGTCTAAAGAATTTTCCCATATTCCAAAGGAAGATAGAAGAAAACTAGATTCAAAAGCCATCAGATGTACCTTTATAGGGTATTGTTCACAATATAAAGCTTATAGATTATTTAATCCCTCTACTCACAAGATTTTTATTAGTAGAGATGTCATATTCAATGAGTAGGATCATGAATAATCTGATAAGCATGATGAGGAATGGGATATTATGTGCTTGGTGGAAGAAGAAAGTGAAGAAATAGGAAACAATCAAGATCAACAACAGACAAAGGCAGAAGATGAACAACATCAGCAACAACAACAGATACAATAGCAATAGCAACAAGAACAACAGTAGCAGTAGTCGGAAGAAAAAGAAAATGATGATCAAACAAGGTTTGAAGCTACCCCACGACTCAGGAGATCAGGTAGGAAAGCTCAGTTGCCTACAAGATATAGGGAAAATGATTTTATAATTATTGTGATGAATTTTGTTGAACCTTCTAGTTATAAGGAAGCAAATGAATGTAGTGAATGGAAAACAACTATGGAACATGAATATGAATCTATAATCAGGAACAACAATTGGGAATTCGTTGAACTTCCTAAAGGGAAACAAACCATATGTTGCAAATGGTTGTCTAAGCCCAAGATTAATGTAGATGGAACCATAGAGAAATTAAAAGCTAGATTGGTAGCAAAGGGGTATTCACAAAAATAAGGCATTGACTATGAAGAAACCTTTGCCGCTGTAGCTAAACTTAATACCATCAGAATGTTGATTGCTTTAGCTACTAAGAAACATTGGATGATTCACCAACTATATGTAAAGTCTACAGTTTTAAATGGAGAATGAAAGAGGAGGTTTATTTAGAGCAACCTAAAGGGTTTGTCTAAAAGGAAAAGAACATTTAGTATGTAGATTAAAGAAATCTCATTATGGACTAATGTAAGCACCCAGGTCTTGGTATGAAAAGATTAATTCATTTTTTCTACAATTTGGCTACAACAGAAGTAAAACGGCCCTAATCTATATACCGTGCAAGATGAATAGGGGTGCATAGTGTTGATTTATTTGTATGTAGATGATTTGATTATTATAGTTGATGCTACTTATCTGATCAAAGAAATCAAGCAACAAATGTCACAGGTGTTTGAAATGAAACACCTTGGTGAATTAAGATACTGTTAGGGTCTTGAGATCTGGAGAGATTCAGGAAAAACATTTTTGTCCCAGGGAAAGTATGTCAAAGGACTACTAGAAATATTTTGGATGGATCAGTGTAAGCCTACAGTAGTACCATTACAGCAGAACATCAAATTGCAGATTGGGGATGGCTCTAAAGAGGTAGATGCGACACTTTACAGACAACTAGTTGGGAGACTAATCTACCTGACCACTACTAGAACATAGTTGATTTATGCAGCCAGTGTGCTAAGTCAATACATGTCCATGCAACTTGAAAGTAATTGGAATGCAGCGAAATGTGTTTTGAGGTATCTATAAGGTACTGTAGATTATGGTATTATTTATACTGATTCCTCTGATGTTAGATTGACAGGATTTATAGATTCAGACTGGGGTGGAAATGTAGACAATCGCAAATCCATAATAGGCTATGCATTCAGCATTGGATCCAAGGTGATTACCTGGAGCAGCAAGAAACAAAACACAGTTTACTTGTCTTGAGCAGAAGCAGAGTATCAAGCTATGTGTGTAGCAACGTGCGAGGTAGTTTGGTTGCGAAGACTTCTCCAGGATGTTGGGGAAGAACAAAAAGATACAACAATGACAATCAAAGTTCAATCAAACTTTCTAATAATACGGTGTTTCACAAAAACACTAAACACATTGATACACAGTTCCACTTTGTCAGGGAGAGAGTGCAATCAAAAGAAATCCATTTGGTATATTGTAATACATGTGATAATGTTGCAGACATTTTCACTAAGCCTCCTGGAAAAATCAAGTTTGAAATATTTAGGGATATGTTAGGCATATTTGTAAACCCCTTCTCCATTAAGGGGGAGTGTTGGAGATAATGGAGAATATCTTAGAATAGTGAGTTGGTTCACGAGACCTAAGGATAGGAATTAGTTTCAATTTTTTAGGTTATGGTTCTAACTTCCCTAAATTTGTGATTACTATATAATGTGTGATGTACATGAACAATACATACAATTCTGCAGAGCCAAACTCTCCTAGTTCAGACTCTCTTTTGCAGAGCTGACCAGTGGATTTAATTTTATTTAATACAGAACATTGCATTTTTAACACGCTTAACTGTTGTCAGATAGTGAAGTGTGTAATCGGGATGATAAGTTGCAATTGGATTTTGATTCCTGTGGTTGTATTATTTCGTAAAAAGTAGTTGTTATTGTCCTACAGATATAAATATGATAATGTAATGTTCATGAAGCAGCGACTTGTGTGATCTACGTTAGGTGACACTTGTTATTGTCGTATCTTCTTGTGTCGTTCTATCTCATAAAAAGTATCTGTTATAGTCTTCAAGATATAAATATTCATATTCTAATGGAAAGATGTTAATGGTATGTTCATGAAGTAGCGACTTGTGTGATCTACGTTAAGTGAAGGTTGTGACTATCATATCTTTGTAAAGTGGTTCTTATACTCTATAGTCTTGGGATTACATAGTCGATAATTAGGTATAATGGTCTTACTCTGCCATATTGGAAACCAAATATGTTCGTTAGTATTTGTTAATACTAATCCTTCACAAAAAACAAGAAACAACCACAACACGTAATCAATATTAGATGTCTTAAGATGTCACTAGAGTTGGGCCTTTCTCCCTCATAGCAAGACGAACTAAAATATTAAACTCACATTGAATTGTGTTTCTCCGTGTAAGTTAAGTGAGCTTCCAAACTATCTTTGCATTTGCATTTCCCATTGGTGGTTCTGCTGAATGTCACTTAAAAGGAAAATAATGTCATTGCTATCTTTGTGCTTTTCTTTTAAAACTCGTCCCACCAAAGTTTTTGCTAAAAGTGGAGAGTAATAATGCATGTATTGATTCCTCATTTCCCTAATTTTCTTAGGGTCAAGAAACTAGTGTCAAATTTCTTATAGTATTTCTTAGTCTAAATAAGTCTAGTTGTTTGAAGAACATGGTTCATCAGCTACATCTCCTCCTGAGTATTAGGAAAAGTCACATAGTGATAAGAGATTGTGGTTTCTTGAGCTTGTACCCTCACACATGATCTATTTTGTTAGCCACATCCCTACCCTAGAAAATAATAAACTAACACATTACCAATAATGAAAAAAACCACTAACTCCACAAACACACAATAGATAATAACTCCTCAACAACAAGCATTATTACTAAAGAACTAGGAAATTCTATTGCCCCGTGCTTTGCACATACCAGAGATCAACTAGGCCCTGAAATATATAGATCGTTGGACCAAACAAAAACAAGGTAGGGAGATAACGAAACAATTTGAACAGACTCTTTCGAGCAAGCTAATCACTTTGTTAAGTTACAACCAAACTAGGGGGAGAGTAGGTAAAAGGAATCCTAGATGCAACATATACAAAAACACCACAATCCCTAACAAAGATTCTATCATAGAATGTAGATCAACTTAGTAACAACTGTAAGACGACAAAATATGTCCACAAAGCGAGGGGATAGATGTTATCGAGCTATAGTCACTAGGAAGAACCAAAGCTGAACAAATTAGAGAGCCATAGCCAAAGTTAGTCTTTGTAGCATTCCTCTAGTCATAAAAAGGATCAACCCAATTACCAAATGCAATCTTCAAACAAGCTCTCAAGCCATTGCCATCATATTTCTTGATATAGCCACCACCTATTTTGGTATAGACAAATGGGGAATTAAGATCATTGTGTAATGCAAATGTAGCATAAATTTTGGTTGCCAATTTAATTTAAGAAATTTTTAGTAGACGTCTCATTTTATAGTTATTGATATTGCTTTTTAATATAGTCAAATTTTGAGAGGGATCTAATTCTTTTGCATGTAATTTTTTTTATTAGTGGATATTATTTAAATGCTTTGCACATCTATTTTTTTTATATTTTAATTTTTTTTTTATTTTAACCAACATCAACATGAGCAAAATTTCAACTTTAATGATTGAAAAAAAAACTTACACATCAGACTAAATTACAAAATAAACCTTTCAACTCAACTAAAAACCAATTATAATATAATATTCCATAACACCATAAATCATGAATTCTAGAAAATTAACTCTAGCATGCTTTGTGAATGGGTCATAAACTACCCACCCTCTCTTCATTACATTAAATGTCAATGGCATGGCCGATGCCTCCCACTAGAGATGGAATTTGATGGGTAAAATGCTCGTCATCAGGTATTTTAACCGTATTTGACATTTAAAATTGTTTGGTACCTGTTTTTTTAAACGTGTTTGAAACTCATGAAAACGTATATTTGATGTTTAAAATTTTATTGAAAACATCCTTACGGGGTGCTCTTCACTTTTTTTTCCACCTACCACTATGGGGTGGGGTGCTCTAGGACTCAGGTGGCATTGTCGCATTGGCACTAGGCATTGGTATGGTTACTGGTATGTTAATGTGTGTTGCCAAAAGTTTTTGACAGGAATAATATCATTAACCCTTTTGAGCCAAGCGTGGTTCCCCATTACATGTTTTACTGTACACAACCAAACCCTAGAGCGTTAGTCAGTAAAACTATAAGTATATATATTTATAATCACTGACAGAGACAAGTATTAAAACACAAAGCTGTTGCAACAAATATTTCTAATCACTGACATAGACAACTCAGACAAGTATTAAAACACAAAGTTGTTGCAGCAAATAGTTGTGAAAATCTAATATTGGTATGTGGTTCATATTCTCCTTACAACGTTTTAGTGAACTGGTTTGAAAACCATTTTTCATCGAACAAACTATCTTAAAATTTGGAAAAAATTGGGTACTCGTATTATTCCTTTATGCTCCGACAGTTGTTTTGATGATGAATGAGGATGGTTTTAAAAAAACCACCACGTATTATGCCTCTACTCTCCCACACGGTGGTTTTGATGATGAATGAGCACGGTTGTTAAAAACCACCAAATTAATTAAATGTTGGCATTTTTAGTTATGTCAAATTTCAACGAGAATGGAATTTCCAAAATTGTTTTAGGTAATCAATGATCATGTCCTTCCCGATGGCAATGCATTATATCACCACCCAACTTCTCTAGCTGCTAAGTGTAAGAATTTATTGACCAGAGTGGATGTTGTACAGGCTACTAAAAATGTTTGATCTTCGCTGGATTTGGGCAGTCTGAACCGGCAATTATTTTCTCTTTTCCCTTCTGTCTTCCTGGATTTTGCAAAAAAATTCATAGGGTCTAATTGTTGGCTGTGATTGGTGCTTTTGCTCGCTAGTCAGAATTGCATGGTCTCTTAGTGTATCAACAAGGAGCTTTAGGGTCCTTGAGATAGTCCACAGTGGATAGGGATTCACCTCTAGTGGCCAGCTTGATAATCTGTGTCTGCACCCCTTCAGAAAGTTACAAGTACTTGGCTCAGTTAGTGGTCATGGATTCACCTCCAGCCTAATCATCTGCATCCACAGAAATTTAGACATCTACAAGTACTCGGCTCAAATAAAACTTACCACTCAGAGTATCTACGTTAGCTTTCCCTTTCAACCATGAACTCGTTAATAAATTTGCTGGCTGTCGAAAGTTTCCCATTGCAGTTTTAGAACTTAACATGTTTAGAATGTTATAACACCAAACAACTTGTGTGTCTCTTGTGACAACCTGCTCAAGTTGGCCTAGTTCAAATGGTTCTTTCTAATACATATCAAAAGAAAACTTAAACCATTGAGATTTTGGAACATTTTATGGTTATAAAATCAAAAGACACTTGGAACTGTTGTTCGCTATCTAGTTGGGAGTCCTGAGAGTCCAATTCAGGTTCTCTTGTTTAATTATGGCATACTAGATTGAAACAAATTTAGTGCACTACATCCTAATTAGCATGATCCCCTTCTAGCGACCTAAAACAAGGCTTTGAGAACAAATATATAAGCTCCTCAAAGAAAATGTTAATAAGGTAAATGATTATGAATAGTTTGGCAACCAAGGAACTAGGTAATGTTTCCAATAATAGGAACTAGTCCCCAATAAGGATATAATCAACTAGAATGCTATTTACTTAAAACTCCATAGTTTGGAATAGGGTATGAAGCATGTTAAAATGTTATTTTCTAAAAACCCCAAGGTCTAACCTAGAATCCACTGTTTGTTTTGTGTTATAATCATCGATAGTCTGCATAAGAACACAATCCATATTTAAATGATGAAAGCTATAGGCATCTCTTATAATGATTTCTCGCTTAACAAATTTTGTAATGAACTTGGTGCCATTATGGAAATATCCAAATGAACTTGGTGGCATTATGGCAATATCCGCACACATGAAGGTTCTTCACAATTTGAATTGGAATTTTAGGTGGATCATGGCAGTCTCATAAGCCCAAAAGCAGTAGCCAACCTATCACTATGGTGGAAGACAAAGTCTTCTTTCTGCTCGTTCTCAACATCATGCAGCACATATCCTGTGTCAGGCACATGACCTGCTTCCTTTATTAATTGAGTCAATATAACCAACTCTGCATAGATGTCTTATATTTCTGGCTGTGCTTTTTCTCCCACTAAAAATAAATGTATTTTATTCTTGATTTTTATCTAGATACATCCCAAATCCTTTTTCACCTCTACATCTTCAATGGGAAACTTGAACTTGTATTTTTCAAATGGTTGTTACGCTTTTGTTCTATGATTTATGCAATTAGTAATTATGCTTGCATTTATGCAATTTTCACTCTGAAAAAAATGTATCTTCACTCTGAAAAAAATGTTAATATCTGATATAGAAATTTAAGCTCTATGGAACATATATTTTCTAATGCAAAACTAGTTTTCCAAACTCATTTTCCTGTCCCAAGGTTAGCCCAAAAAGTGGAGTGGTGACTTGTTCGACATAATATCAGATATACTTCTCCGAGCAAATGTGTTAACTTTTAGATAATTTAGTACTTCTTTTGGTCATTCAGAATACACATGTTACTAAATCTACAAGTTCTATACACGTGTTAGTCAATCTAAATAATAGTATTAGTGACACACATCTCCCATTTGGCTTCTCTGATGAACCATAATTCCAATAAAGCCATCGTGGCATGCATTTTTAGCTTTTATGATATGTAGAGTTGGGGCTTTAATTTATGATGATTTAATGTATACATTTAGTTTGTTTTTTAAAGTTAGTTAATGGAGTGAGAGACATAAGTAATGGTATATATATATGAAATAGTAATATTACATACTAAATTTAAACTGGTATATTTTAAATGTTTTATATTTCAATTTTTAGGATTTTTTTAATTGTAATTTAATAATATAATAATTTTTAGAATAAGTATAAGAATCATACATATAATATTAATAATATTAATTATTTAATAAACCTAATCTATGTTGAGAATAGTTAACAAGTAGTAATGAGAAGTCTTAAAGTGATTTTTTGGATGGAAAAATGCACTATTTAATTTATGTCTATTTAATGTATAAATTTAGTTTATTTTAAAAAGTTAATTAGTGGAGTGAGGGATATAATTAATGACATAGATATGAAATATTAATATAATATATTAAATTTAAATTTGAGTATTTTAAATGTTTTATATTGTGTTTTCTTCATTGAATTTAATAATATAGTAATTTTCAAGTAAGATTTTAAATTTTTTATTATTAAAATTATAGTTTTTAATACAAAATTAATTTAAGTTTTTGAATTTTTTTGGGAATGTTAGAATTTATAAATTTATTGATTATTTTTGTAATTGTAATAATTTTTAAGTTATATTTTGGGAAACAATAATTAGAAAATATATCTAGAAAAATATCATAAGTTATAACATTTGGATTATGTTTATTAATTCTAATATGTTATAACATATTTAAATTTATCTTTTCAATTATTATTATAATTTTACAATGTTATGGTTCATCAATCCTAAATAATTATAATGATGTCACATAAATAAAAAGAAGATTGGTCAATTCAATTCAAGAAAGATGAATGAACTCCATGTTTTATATCTTTACCTAGCCGTTTTATTTTACTCTATTTTATACATTATGTATTGTAATTATCTAGCCATATATGTTATTCAACTTTAGGATTTGTAACCTCAAAATAATATTTTTAGAGTTCAATGAAAGGTTAAATTAGCTTTTTATTTATGGAGAGCTATGATTTATTTCTTAAATATAAAGTGACTTTTTCCTTTTTTGTCATAATTATTTTCTATTTATAGATAATATCTTTTAAGCTACATGTGTTAATTTTTTGTTGTAAGTTTTATAGATTATTAATCTATTGTGATTGTTTTGCACGTAGGTAAATTATTTCAATAGAAATGTCTCCAAAAAGGAAGGGTTAATCAACTATAGACAAATTTTATGGATATCCTAAAACATCAAAAACTTCTAATGTTAAAGATATTCCATATATAACTGATTTGAATGAGGACACTAATGAAGATATGGATGAAGAGTCTGTTGATAATCTAGAAATTCTTAAGGATGAGAAGGAGGGACAAGATGATGGATCTAGTAGTTCGAGGAGGAAGACCTTCTCAAAACAAGAATTTCGAGAAGAGTGGACTATAAAACATCCTTGGGTGTACAGTATCAATGTTGAAAATGACAAGACTTGTATGAAGTGAAAAAATTGTGAGAAATAGAATGCTCAAGGTCCATGGGGTATTGGAAATGGATGTAATAGCATTCAATATGATGCTATGAAAACTCATGCAAAATCTATTGTTAATCAAACATCAACTCAAAAAAATTGTATGAAACTGAAAGGTTGGCAAATCCCATTACAGAACACATCGTGGCTATAAGTGAAGCTAATAAGGAAAGGGCCATAACCGCCATGAAGTTAGCATATTTTGTTGCACAAAAAGATATTTCAATTGCTACTTATGAAGATCTTTGTCATATTCAAATGCATCTACAGACACCTAATATGCCTTCTCGAGTGGAGTATTCTTCCTACATAAATAGAAAAGTAGCCACTGAATTGATTCACTCTATATCAGATTACCTTGAAGAAGTGCAAGCTAGAAAAATGTTAGAGAGACCATTTTTCTCTATAATGTTAGATGAAAAGTATAGACAATGGTTTGGAGCAACGCCTTGTTGTGTATTCCGCATATCTAGATTTAAAAGGTTTGGGCCCTCCAGTCACAATTTATGAAAATGATTACTGTTCCTGATGGAAATAGAAAGACTATAGATGACACTGTCATTAATTTAAAGGAATCAAGGCAGTTGAAAAATGAGAAACTAATAGCAGTTTCGAATGATGGAGCGTCATCTATGGCTGGATGTGAAAATGGATTTGTCACATTGGTAAATAATGATCTACCAAATCTGATTGGTATTCATTGCATTGCACATCGTGAAGCACTAATAGCATCATATGCTTCAAAGAAGATACAAGAGCTTTTGTATGTTGAGAAAATCGCAAATAAGGTATACTCATGGGTTGGAAATTCTGCAAAGAGAAATAATGAACTCATTTCTTTATTAGAGGTAATGGAATTAGAATCCTTGTAGGTTCTTCGAATCCATGGGATTAGATGGCTCTCTAGGGGTCAACTGGTTGAAATACTAGTTACATTGATGCCTACTATTTTGAGTTTATGGAAGAAAGAAAGAAAGAATTCATGGTATCATAAGGCAAGGATATTTCCAATTCAATTTTGTTTGAATATGCTTGTTGTGTTTTGAAGGAGTTGAATAATCTAAACAAAAAATTTCAAGAAGATAATGTGGATGTCACATCACCTAGAATAGCTATTGACCATGCATTAAATACTCTTAAAAGATATCTATGCAAACTAGATTCTTTTGCAGAAGGTGTTGTACATCTTACTAAATTTTTGAAATATTCTAAAGATGGTTTCCTTGAAAATGTTGACAAAGAGGGGACGACCAATAGACATGATTTGTTGTATATTCCAATCCATGATGAACATAAAAGTTCAATTGTCACAAAAAATGGGAGCTTGCATTGATGGTTGCCTCGAGAGTTGCATACAACTTACAAGAAATTATATACATACATTGATGGAGAGTTTCAATTCAATATTTCCAGATCTTCATATTTTTAATGTAGCAAGGTTGTTTAGTCCTTGTCATTATCCCTCAGATCTTTATGTGAGAGAAAATAATGTAAAGCATTTGCTTGAAACACTTTTTTCACATTTGCAGCATAAAACATGTAATGAAGGTGAAAATGTACCAATGTTTGATATTGCAGCTTGTAAAAGATAATTATATCAATTTATTGATGTGGTTTATTTGAATGGAGAAAGATTCCCAATGAAAGATGCATGGAAAGTATTTTCTCAAATAGAAGATTGGCACTTTAGGTATCCAAATATGCTAAAATTATGGCAAGCAGGGCTTGTCATACCAGTGAGTACTGTTGCATGTGAACGAGGGTTCTCTAAGCAAAATATGATCAAAGATATAAGGAGAACAAGACTATCAATTAACACACTTAATGCATTGATGCACATATCATTAATAGGTGCTAACACAATAGAGGTTGAATGGGAACGAGTTTATGAGATTTGGCAAGGTGCAAAGGATAGAAGACTTTTTGACATGTGAGAATTATTAAGCTATATGTTTTTTTACTTTGCACAAAGTTTATTTACACATACGTTTTCTTACTTTTGTTGTCCTCTACTATATTTATATTTATGATATGGAATTTTAATGTTCTTTTTGTATTGCTGGAATGTGGAATATAGGCATTAATAGTTACATGGATGCTAGTTACCATAAGAAGAAATCAAAGATATCATTTGAAATATTCTTCATGTCTTGTTGTTATAGGTTGATGGCACATGAAAAATGCCATCAAGGTTGAAAAATGGCCACATCTTACCAATCCTTTTGAAAAATGTAGTAAAAGATGTGATGTGTTTAGATTGGATCATTTTTCTACTATGGCATACCTTCGCTCCCTTTATGCTTCTCAATATGCATTTAAATATGAGATCCTTTTCCACATATATCTAATCCCCCTCTTTGTTTGCCTTTAATGCTTAACTTCCATGCAACTTGAGGCATTTCGTTGTTTTCATTATCATTGGAGCAATGAAATTTAGAAACTTGTAAGTTGTGACATGAGTTTGGTGTCACTGGATTTTGGAGTAAACCATCATTTTGAATACTATGTATATGTATCAATCATTAGTTTGTTGTCAAATGCATTCCTCTTATTGGATGGATCTGAAAACAAGACGTTTGTGGTATGTTCTTGTGCCCCTTTAGGGTGCCATATATTTCTATTTTGTATCAAACCTTATATTAGATAATGTCAAAAATTATCTCCGAATTTGTATGGAACTTAGTCTTATTGGGCATCTAAATATTTAGGTGGCATAATATAGTTTAATGTTTTTAAATGATACTTTAAAGATATGCAATGGATAACCATCAAGTACTTTACCTAGCACTGATTATATGCTTTCAATAGACAAAATAAACATGTTTCAAATGTTCAACACATGTTATTGAAACCTCCAAAATTATAGTTGTCAAAGTATTATAATTTAAATATATTTAGCTTTTCATTGATATGTTTACAATTTAGATTAAAGGGTATAGTCTATAAATAATACGCCAAGGCGAAAATTATTTTTCAATTTTCAATGAATTTTCTTTTGCCTAAAAAATAAACTAGTTAGATACCATATGGAGCCATTTTTAGAGTGAGTTTGTTATGGTTTTATTTAATGTTATTTTAATACACATTGGCTTTTTGTATATATATATATATATATATTATATTTATATATATATATATATATATATATATATGTTTAGTTGTTTATGTATTATATCAATTTTACTAAATTTTGGTGATAAATAAAAAGAAAGATTTGATGAGAGGGTGCTTTTTATCACATTTAATGCTTATAAGTGTTGCTCCCTAAGAAAGTACTAATGGAAGAAATCATAACATAATCTTATAAGATGATGTTAAAAGATCCACAATAACCATTTGTTATAAGTTTGGCCTTTTAATTTTTAAAAGGCTCAAATACCATGCATTCAATCTTGTTAATACTAAAGTATATCCCAAAACACGCTATAATAAATATGGTAAAATGCATATTTTATCTTTAGATATAATAATATTTATTAGATTAGGTAAATCATAACATAAACTATATTAATTAATTTAATTTTGAGTTTTTATTGATAAGATTCAATAGTTTTACTATGTTGATCATCTTATATGCCCCATAAATCTACTTAGTCATATCTCCTATATACAAATGTTATGGCTTCTCCTGTCAACCACATTTGATTTCAGGGTCCAATGATTTATTCTGTTAGATGCAATTTCAAATCAAAATACAAAGATTTAACAAGTCATTTGTGCGTTATGGTCATTTTGTTTTGTTGCTTATGATAAATATGTGACCTTTTTTAACATAATTATGTTATTGAAAGTTAATTTTTTAATCCAGTCTTTTTTGGTGAAGGGTTAATTTATTATGACAAGCTCAAACTTGAAGGAAAATTTTTTAAACAAAACATCAATCTTGAAGGGAAAAATTTTAAACAGAACGTCAATCTTGAAGAGAAAAATCTTAAATAAAACTCTTCTTGACGCGAAGCATAAAGACCCAAAACGTCAAATTTTTTTTTATATGATGAACAAAGAGAAATCCAAATTTCAACACTGCCTCCCACATATCATTTGCCATATGAATTCAAGAAAATTAACCATAGCATGCTTTGTGAATGCAACGTAAACTACCCATCCACTCTTAACTACATTAAATGCCGGTAGAATGACATGTGCCTCCCATCTCATTTGCCAAATATACATCCACTGCATCAGGAATTTAGCGTATTATTATTATTAATTAATTAAAATGTAAATGTAAATATATAAAATGTCATAAGCATGGAGGCCTTCGAATCTTCATTAGTTAGGTTGCAGAATGACAGGTGAGCGCCCTCAGGCAACTCCTTCGTCGTTGCCATAGGTGATATTTCCAGTCTGACAGGGTGACCGTGGACTACTTTTTACCGGGGCAATAATGTGATTCTTCTACAGTATCTTATCTGGGTCCTGCTCTTTAATTATTTGATTCTAAAGGTTGTTTTCTTGTAACTAATCTCGTGATACCATTGTTTTCGTTTTTTTAATCTCCGCTGTCTAACAATAATAGTATTACTAATCATATTTCATTTCAACCGGAGTTTTTGGGACGAAAGCCGATAACCTTTCGATTTCGATCATTCTGAGATCGCACGCAACTCCTTATCACTGGCCAATAACCACCTTCTTTTAGCAAGCAGATTCTAATCGCTTGTATATATACTCAAGAGCCCTGCCAAGGAAAAGAGAGACGATGCCAGTACCGTGTGTCTCTTCCAAGCAGTGAGATGATCGTCTCTGTAATTATAGAGCAGTAATTCCAATGATGGGTAGGCCTCCTTGCTGCCCAAAAGATGGGCTCAACTGGGAGCCTGGACTGCAGAGGATATGATTGTTTCTGACTACACTCGAATTGATCGACTGCAAAGGAGGATATGATTCTTTCTGACTACGTTCGAATTCATGGCAACGGTGGATGGACAAATCTCCCCAAAAAGGTGTTTGGCTCCTCTTCAATGGCGGTGGCGGTGAAGAAGGATAATCCAATGCTTCTCATGTGTTTCATTGCATGTGCTTAAATCTAGTGATATGCTTGTTTATTAACATAAGTTGGCTTTGGTGTAACATAATCGTGACTCCAACAAGTGGTATGAGAGCCAAAGGTCTCAAGTTCGAAACACACCTAGCTTGAGTGTAGCTTGAGTGTAGGGGAGATTGTTAATAGTGGTGGCAGTGTAGAAGGATAATCCAACCCTCCTGGTGTGTTTTGTGGCATTTGCTATAATCCAACACTCCCGGTGTGTTTTGTGGCATTTGCTATAATCCAACACTACCAGTGTGTTTCGTGGCATTTGCTATCTTAGGACTACTGCTTGGTGGAACAGAAAATGAAATCAAGAACTACTGGAGCACTCATCTAGGCAAGAGGCTGTCGTTAGTGAATCAATCGTAGACTACAGAAAATCACGAATAAGGTCAAAATCTCCTCCTCTCGTACAAAATCATGTCTTCGTAACAACTGCGATGAGTGAATCTGAAATGGGAGTATCCAACGGCTTCAACGGTAATTCACACCCACGCTTTAAATCGTGCAAGATTAAAGCAACGATCATGAATTCCTCCGACCTACCTGTGTCTGATCTGATCACACACGATGATTCTAAGTCCATTGCAAAGAAACGTGTAAATCCTACACACGATGATTCTAAGTCCATTGCAAAGAAACGTGTAAATCCTACCTGTTCCATGTCGACTGTAGTGGAGTGGCAGGCATCCTCACATTCCAAACTTTTGCCAGGAGATGCAACAACCTTAACATAGAGTTTGTTTTATTTGAACGATCTGTTGTCTCCAGACTATAATTTTCTCTTCTACATCCGAATTTTGCACTGTCTTTGGACTGAAGAGTTCTACACTCAACCTACTACGTTGGCTGCGGAGGCGATTCAGTTTGAAGTCACATGTTCCGATGGAAGGAATATGCGGCACGTTGACTGTTTTACCTTCGTCAATGATCAAGCAATGGAATATTTCGATGGTAGCCAAAAACAACCTCGATGGGATGGATGAACTCGATTATATACAGAATCAAGTCCACCATCACTGAACTCACTACAGTTGGAATCGAAAGAGGTGTGGGAGAAAAAAAAATAGAGTCAAAGCTCTACAGATCCCATAGGAATCAACATAAGTAGATAATCTCTCATAGCAATAGCAAAAGTAATGAATAGATATTGCTTTAATTTGCATATAATGTAATAAGCTCTATTACAATTAATGTTGAAATTATAAAAATTCTATTGACGAGAAAAAATTTCAATTTGAAAATAAATTAGATAATATACTTCTTAAGCACTTTTTAAATATTTTTGACTATCTTTTTTCTAATTTATTTTGAATTTTAAATAACTTTTAACCTATACTCTTTTCAGAAACTTTTATCTTTATTTAGAAAATTGATATTCAAATTTATTTTATAAAAAACTCAATTCCTTATTTTTTTGAATTTTTTATTTTTTATTTTTTTCACAAATACTTCCGTTCAATCTAGCAAGGAAATAAGATTTAATGCATCAATGCTCATAAATCTACCAATTCCCTTTGAGATTAAGATGCTAATCATAATATGCATTTCGGACTTGTTACATCATAATGGTTATTACTCATTTAACCCGGTAAGAATTTTTGTTTTTCTCTCCTTGCATGCCATATCACAGCAATGTATTTATGTTTAGCAAATGAACAAACTACTCGATGAATCTTTTATTTAGCAAATGAACAATACATGCACCAAATTATGAAATATGTAATTTTTTTCACCTGATAGTTAACGACTTATCCTACGAACCGTATCGATTTTTGCATGTGCCGAAATTATGAATTATGTATTTTATTTTCACCTACGGTACGAAGCGCATCGATTTTTGTCGAACTATTCGGTGGGCGAATTTTCGTATTTTTTGCCCTGATACGGGCGTATTTGGTAACTATGCAATACCGTGCGAGTATGGATTATTTTATGATGTCAGTTTTCATTTTACCGACGAGTTTATTTGTGATCAGCGAATATTTGCTTTGTGATTGACGTATGACGTATGTTTCCCAAAACTGATTGTTTTGAAGTTGTCCCTTTGTATTTTGCTTGCGTAATTTGATTACGCTCTTTCTTGATTTTGGGTACGCTCTTTTCAATTTTTGGTTAGTTATGTGTGTGGATGAGATACGTTTAAAGAACTGATTACTCTGCGGTAGAGATTTCTTGCTATTTTCACTCACTAAATGGGATATGCTATTGTGCTCATAATTGCCATTATTATCTTATCTATGGTATTGAAACATATTTCCAAAAACTGAAGGTTAGAGAAGAGAATTCTTGTTATTTCAAGTGTAATTCTTCGAAATGTGCTCAAATAGTGAAGTGTGTAATTGGGATAATAAGTCGCCATTGCATTGTGATTCTTGTGGTCGTGTTATTTCGTAATAGGTAGCTTCGTATTCAGGTCAATGGAAAGACGATAATCGGATGTTCGTTGAAGCAGACTTGTGTGATCAGAAATATAATACATTAGGAGATGGGTGTGATGTCGTATCATTGTAAAGTGGTTGTTATAGTCTTTTTGATGTATAAATATACCAGTGAGTTATAAAAAGATACGGATTTTTGGATTTTCCCAAGTGTTTATATATATGTGTATGTGGCTGACTTATAAGGGATTGAGGAAAGGAATTATGCTGACAACCCAATGCTGGTTGGACAGTGATGGTCGCGTATGGGTATATTTATATTATAATTTTATTATGATAAAAATGAAAAGTTTGAGTATTCTACCTTCGTAATAAATGGCTGTTATTGTATTTTTGTATAAATATAATTATAGGGATTTATCATCACGTCTTGGAGATACATGTTTAGAATGATATATATGAATTTTTAGGATGTAATAATTTTAATGAAAATTTTAGCATTCTGATAGAGTGCACCTATAAAAAAAAAAATATATTTTAATTGGAGAGTATAAAAATTAAATATTTTTATCTATAATAAATATTTTTATTTGTAATATACCTCGAAAGCTTCACATGAAAATGCAAGGAGTTAGAGAAATTTTACACAAATTACCTACTGGTAATTATCCAAACAATTATTCCACATTCCTCATCACAGTAAATAGAATGTTCATCCATATATAAAGTAACTTTAATAGAGGAAGAGTAAGTTTCATAACCATTAACGACCACTCTTGTAGTATATTAAGATAAACTATATGATCTAATATTACATCCATTTCATGATTCCCTTAGCCACATTAATTAATCACATACTTGACATTATCAACATCACATTATACAAAGAATTACATCATTAAAGTGACATAATAAGCAATCACATCATTGAATGCCGATATACCCTGGAAACGCCATAGAGTGAAAACCAGCAAATGTTTAATTTTATTATTAAATGCTCATGAGTGTGTTCACCCCTCACTCAATGGATTTTAAGGGAGTCCATCCCTTAACTATTGTCACAAAATATTACAATGAAATATCAATCAAAATACAACATACCTACCTAAAAATTATTACAATGATCATGAAACCATTTACCCACAAATGACCGCTCTTTATATGCTTGTAGCATGATTGTCCCATCAATGGACCATCCTATAGCTCATACTCATCAGCATGGACCATTAGTTTTTATCTGTCACCACACTAAACATAATTTTTTCTTTTGCACAAATCATCATCATTTGCTATCATTGTTGTCATCAACAATCTTTGGTAACTTGATTATATAAAGTATTAGTCAATCAATAATCTGTCTTTAAAAGCAATCTTTTAACATCTATTTATGTGCACACATGAGATGTAAATATAATATCGCAAATGCTTTCTTATAACAACATTGTGAATTTATAAACAAATAATTATCAAGCATGTCAAAATAATTTGCCACGTTTCTATGATCATTCTTGCACCAGCACGTTCATATCCAAAGGATACCACTATAACCATTCATTCCATTTAAATGATACTATCAACTTATCATTGTCTTTCATGCATGTAATTATATAAAAACTTATTAAAAGAGAGCTAACCCCTTAGCTTATTCTTTGTGCATGCAACTAAATAATCTTTTCAATACAGTAGATGTTGCCTTCTAAGAAGGAGCTAACATGATAGACATTATTATCATGCATGTAAATGTAATTCCCTTTTTTAAAAACATCTTCTCGAAGATAGAGCTATTTACAACATCTATTGTATGCACAAAGACATGCATTGTTCCAAACAAGAACTGATGTGTTAGTCATTCATTATTTCTTTCATGCAGATATCTGTATTTTACAAATAAAAGCTAGTACATTTACTCTAAGTAACTACTTGTTTTACTTTCCATAATACTTATTCTCTTTTGTACACAAATCCATGTCTCTCTTTAAAATATTTAACACAATAGTTCTACAATCCATGTTTCTCTTGTATTTGTTTCCAGAAAAGTATCATAACAAATTTCTCATGCATTTGTTTTCAAGAAAATATCATAATCAACCTTTCTTTTGGGCATAATAACTAAGAAAATAATAGTGGTAACCTTTTATGCATTAAACCATGCAATTAAATCAAACTATCCAATATTCAACACACAAATCATTTACCTTTTTACTCACCAAAATAGGTAACATTTGCAAATTCTTGCAAAGAATTTAACACAATTAACTTATCAAACTATCCAATATGCAACACACAAATCATTTACCTTTTTACTCATAAAAAAAGTAATGTTTGTAAACTCTTGCAAAGAATTAACACAATTAACTTATCTTTCATGCACAAGAAAAACATATTCTTTCCAATGAAGATTCCTATGACTTATATTATCTCTATGCATTTCATATATGCATAGTTTATTATATTTTCTCATAACTAAGTATTAATTTTCAAAAGAACTCTCTTACCCATGATAATATTTCACAAATTACCCTCTTTAATATATATTCACTTCTAATGAAAATAACTACTAAATCCTTTTTAAGAAAATAGAAATCACTTTTAAAAAAAAGAGAATTCATCATATCTCTTTTTACATAAAAGACATATGTATGTTATATAAAGACATGAAAGGTTACTTATCTTTTAATGTTGCAAATATATATAATAACCATATTTTTCTATATATAGTAATAACAATCATTAACTAATATATTTTCTTTACCTAGAAAAATATATTATCACCATCTTTATCTACATGGAGTAATATATTATCTTTACCAAAAAAGAAAAATATATAATCACCATCTTTATGTCCATGCAATAACCAAGAAAAATATATAATTACAGTATTTATCTACATGCAGTAATATATTTTATTTACCAAGAAAAATATATAATCACAGTATTTTTCTACATGGAGTAATATATTTTCTTTACCAAGAAAAATATATAATCACAATCTTGATTTATATGTAGAGATATATTTTCTTTACTAAGAAAAATATTGTGAGTTCTCCTTATACACATTCACATATCAGATCATGGTGCATGTATAATCGATCATGGTGCATGTATAATCTTGAAATATAAAGAAAAGTTCATGTAAAGGTAAATATCCTACTAAAAGTTGTACCTAGTTAATAATAGTCAAGAAAGACAATGAAATAACCATCTTACTTAGCTTTATCGGAAACTTGTTCGTGTGACATAAAGATGTGTTTCTACCTCTGCAAATCAGCCTTGCAACTAAGATCCCATCATGGGTCACAGTCATTTATTCCTTGATGTGAGATCTTTATCTTCATCTGTCGCCTCGCACTGGGCTCTCTTAAGAAGGAGAATAAGGAGGTATGTGTGAGCGATCTCTTATTGAACCGATCTCTTTTGGAATTGATGCTTGAGTAAGGAGAGCACCGAGGAGAATCGATGCTTGAGTAAGGAGAGCACCAAGGAGAATACAGATGGTTGTCTTCATAAGGTGAATTTCACTGCATTGGTCAAATCTCTTAAATTCATTGATGGCTTAATATGCTGAGACTAAAAAAAACTATTAAGATAGTTGAGGCAACGAATTTCTTGAGCAACATAATAACTATAATCTGATTTTCGATTATTTTTCCAACCTGTTCCCAACCAATACCGACATATTAACCATCGAAAACTAAAGGCAAATATGACAAAGTAAATTAGTAATAAACTAATCAAAACAATTATTGATTTTAACTGATTCTTCATAATATTAAACTTAGTAAATATATAAGATTTAAATAAGAATTTATGATAGGCATGTTAGATAAATATATTCAAATATTTAAAATTATTCCAATATTTAAGATTATTTAACTTTTAAAGAAATAATTTAGACATATTGCCCTGGTAAGAGTGGATAGTATAGAAAAATAATATTTTAATTAGAGAGTATATTTTTATCTCTAATAATTTTTATTATTTATTATTATTTATTTTATCAAATATATTAAAAAATATTATATATTTAGTTTTTAAATTATTTAATTTAATTATTTTAGTATATTTAAAAATAAATAAATAAATAATACATTTAAATTTACTCACATAACTCTCAATAAATCTTGAATATGTTATTTGTAAATCATTTTATAATTATACACTAATAACTTTTCATGATTATGAATAAGCTATTTGCGAAATATTCTATTAAATAAAATATAAAAAGTTTAGTTTTCTAATCACAATTTTTTGAATAAGTTGTTTGTAAATTATTAACTATAATTTATTTGTGCTTTTCTAAATAAGTCTTTGTTTGGAAAATTGGATTATATTTATTTTGGTTGGAATGTGCAAAAAGACATGCTAGATTTGAAGATGATTTTGTCATGATTTTGTTTTTAATATGATGTTTAAATCTCTTCATGTGAAGTTGTAGCTAAATTTGACTAATGCTAATAACAGTGAATTAAAATGAAAGAAGAAAGAGAATATGTAGATGGGATCAAGGATAATAAAAACATTAACAAGAGGAATTAAAAAAAAATAATACTACCAATTATACCAAAAAGTGCAAAAGAACACTATGATTATTTTGACATTTTGAATATATATTTTATCAAATAAAAATATCATGTATAGTTTATAACACTGTAAATAAATATAATTACATTATCTAGGCTATCATCACATATCTAGGCTAAAACATTACAAAGAAGAAAAAAAATAGATTCTTTTATCTTGCTTTAAAAACATTATGTTAAGAATTGGATTAGAGCCTTAATCATTTTACTGTGGGATTAATCACAAAATATGAGAGCTTCTTATTGTATAAATCTTTGACTAGATGGCAAATAAATGAACCTTATAAAATGAGATAATTATGTTTTAATTATTGATATAGTTCAAGGTTTTTACTTGCGTCTAGGGTCAACTATACATATGGAACGTATGGTCCAATTACATGAATTAAACACCCCTTAGAGTTAGCAGGGCTGGGGTTCTAGATGCTTCCGAGTGCACTACAGTTGCCAGCCATGTTCTCGGGAAGGGTCCCTCATCCACGGTTCTCTGCAATGTGACTTCATCAAATGGTATATGTTGGAATACTATTTTCCTATGGTACCTCCACCACAGAAGAGTCTCAACATTTCTCATTTTTGCCTGCAAGAATTCTCAACTATAAGGTTTTATTCAGACACGGTTTAAAATTCCATATAGAATTGTTGACCTCGTAGTCTCTACCTCACACTGCCATGACAACCCTGGCTGCCCGTTCTATTACAGGACTGTTGGAGTCATCACTGCGCTCAAATCCCAGATGAAGACAACTAAACTAGACTGCCAATCCCAAGTAACAACTTCTCTTAGCAGGGGGGGCTATTTATTTTGTTAATCAATTTATTTTACTAATTATTTGAGCTCTTCTGGCTTAGAGTTTGCCAAAGGGTTTCAACCCTTCTTTATTATGGATTGTCTGGCTCGAAATCATGTCATCTTCTGTCATTCTGGTCACACAATGATGCAGAGATACAACTTCGTCCAGATACATGGTAAAGTGGATAACTTACATCATATGAGAGCATGGGGGTTTGAATTTTGAGGAATAGAATAAACGACTTATTGGATTGTTAATCTTCTTTAGTTAAATCCACTTTGGAATAGAATATTTACTTAATTTTGAATTCAAAAGTCCGTTTGTGGAGAAATTCCTCCTTTAATGTGTAAATTTCTCTAGTCTTTAAGTTATTTACTCTAGAATTGATATGACTATGCCATATACTGGAATTTTGTTCCGAGACTTAATTTAATGAATAGTTATGTTTTGTTTTTCTGTTATGCTGGACGTTATATGCTGCAGAATGTTGGGTTTAAGGTATATTGAATATCAACCAGGTTTCCTCACAAAGGGTTACCATGGTGTCTTTGACGTGCACTTTCAGTGGCCAACCTTAGACTGGAGTTTTTTCGCTTCAGTTCTATAATAGCTAAATTTATATTGTAGCTTTATAATAGCTAAATTTATATTGTAGCTTTCTTGCTCTGTTATACACATGCATGTGATATCGGGTGTTTAGATTTCAATTGTTATGCTAATGGAATTATTTTGGTACTTAAGTAGTTCTCATTCTACTATTCATAGTGATTTCCAGTTTTTCTAAAAAGAGATAGTTTTACCTTCCCTTTTCATTACATTAAGTATTAATGTCGTCTATTAATTGTAACTTGATAGTATTGGGGTTTTCAAATTGTTTTATAAATTATATATAATTAACATTTCCCAGTTACTAAGGTATTTCTTATGTATGGAATTATACAAGTATGAACAGACTCTGAATTTTTTTTCTAAAACCATGTGCGCTGTCTTATTCAGAAATTTCCCGGTTAATTATTTTTTCCACAAAATTGTCTTCGACCTTACCAATTTCTTAATTGTTTCTTGATTGTAATTACCCAATCGTTGGAATCTTGTTTTCACGAGGATTATATAAAATTAATCAGACTTTAAAGATTTATATCTTGTTTCTACAGAAAGTGGTTGCACAGTTTTGGTTTAGAATTTCTTAGTTTAGTACTTTATGTTAAAATACTTCCTATTTTGGTGTTTTAGCTAAATTCATGTACCCGTGTTTACTGTAAACACAACATTATATCCAATAAATGAATTTAAATTTTCAAACAAAAGTAGGTACTTATCTGAAATCTGTGCCAATTTATTGTTGTCTTTTAGGCCAATTCTTGAAAATAATTTTCCAAGTGCCTCCAAACCATGAGATCAGCAATTCCAGGCAAAGTCTCCCCCCGAGCTACTCCTCACATGAAGGAAATTTGTAATTGTCAGCTATATTATGAACTGTGGCTATCTGGTCCTAACCAAACTTAGCTCAATGTAGTCTGAACAACCCATTTGACATTTCAACACAGATTCCTTGTTCTCTAGTCCTTTCCCTTCTTAACCTTATGTACACATACCCTCTTGGTCCTTTTCCTTGAGAAAAAATCTCCAAGGAAGTAGTTAGGGGTAGGTAATCACCTACCCTAACTACTTGACATTTGAGAGATATGTAAGTGGCATCATTAAAGAAATTCACTTCTTGCATAGCTTAATAAAAATCGTTAAACAAAAATAAGTATATAAAGTTATTGTTTTTAGACTTCCTATGTCAATTGATAGTATCAAGTTTGTTTGTTTGCGTAATTTAATATTTACAATTACCGGGGACATCACACCTTCCCGCCCTAAGATTAAACATTGTCCCGATGTTTATATACTGAAAAATAAATTTGGATAGGCCTCCTAAATTATCTGTTCATCCTCCTAGGTGGCTTCTTCTGGCCAAAAGTGTTGCCATTGCACTTCAAATTGGGTGATAACTCACCTCCGCAACATTACTTCTCTCCGATCGAGTATACCCAGAGGATCGACCAAAAACTCACCTTCCTATTCGACCTACACCTAATATGGAAAATTAGCGAGCCTTTCTTTGGCAACCCTAACTTGGAAACTAATTATAATAAGTGATATTTCCTATGATTGTATAAGTTACCTATATGTCCAGCCAATTGATTATATGGTTAGGATCATCTACATATTTGATTAACACAGAAACATGAAAGGCGTTATGCACATGTATGTGGCTAGGCAAAGCAAGTTGATAAGCTACAGGTCCAATTCAATTGAGGACTTGGAAACAACTGCAAAATCAGGGAGCTAATTTAACAAATTCATCGCATTGAAAAGTACTCTTCTTGGCTCATACTCATACATAAACATGGTCTCCAATCTAAAATTCCTGAAAACTCCTCTTCCTATTAACATAGTTTTTATGTCGGCCCTTAGCAGTTTTTAAATTCCTTTATTAATTGTATCTTCCATTTCCTTTAACATGTTAGGTCCCAACATTAATCTATCTTCGAGACCACCATAATTCGAGGGTGTTCTTGAGTTGCGTATGTATAGTACCTCGAACGGACTCATCTATAAGAATGTATGCTAACTGTTGTTGTAAGAAAACTCCACTAAATGTATGTAATCTTCCCATTTAGATGATTGTTGCATCAAATCCACTTGCAACATATATTCCACTATTTGATTAACTCTCTTATTTTGCCCATCAATATGAGGGTGGTAGGTTGTGCTAAAATGCAATTTCTTGCCTAAACCCCCAAATAACGCTTTCCAAAATGCATATGTAAATTTCACATCTCGGTCTAAAATTATAACCTTCGGTATTCCGTGTAGTTTAAAAATATATTTCACGAATATGTTGGCAATTTGTATGGTCTTTAAAGTAGACTGGACTGGTATGCAATGAGTAAAATTTTTCAATTTATCTGCTACTACCATTATTGATTCATTCTGTTTTTTAGACTTAGGTAGCCCTGTAATAAAATCGATGGAAATAGTTTCCCACTTCCATTTTGAAATAGGTAATGGGTGGAGTAGTCCAGTTGTGTTCTGGTGCTCTGCTTTAACTTTTTAACATTCCAAATAGCGAGCTAAATAATCAGCTACTTCTTTCTTCATACCGAGACAAAAATATTTCTTCTGAGCACAATGATTAATTTTTGATACCTAGGATAGGTTGCGTAAGGATTTTTATGGTATTCATCTAGAATTAATTGTTTAATATATTTTCTGGTTAGGTACATACATTCTTCCTAGATAAATAAACATTTCTTCTTGACTTACCTCATATTCGAATTGTTGTTCGTTGTTGTTTTAATTTTGAGCTTGTTGCATAAAAATTATATTCAGGATCCCGTTATGCTGCTTCCGTAGTCTTCACTTTAAAAGTGGTGTGAACCTCACTAAAAGAGACTTCATAAACACAATTTAATTTCCAACTCAATGAATCCGCGACTCGGTTTTCCTTTCCTTTCAATTGTTTGATTTCAAATCAAATTCACTTAGGAAAGCAACCCAACAGGCTTGTCTATCATTTAGGGTAGGCTTCTTGAAATAACTAGTTAAACTATGATGTTTTATCATTAATAAGAATTTCGTACCCAATAAATAATTTTGCGACATCTTTAAAAGGTGGATAACCACAGTAAGTTCCAAGACATAGGTTGAATAATTTTGTTCATTCTCCTTAAGATTTTGGGACTCATAGGCGATAACTCTGCCTTCTTGCACTAGCACAAGCCCTACATCTTCCTTGATGGCATCTGTACAAACGACATATTATTTTTTTGGTTTCGCAATGCTTAAAATAGGTGCAGTGGTAAGTAAGTTCTTTAATCATTCAAAACATTTTTGACAATCCATGGTCCATGTGAAATTTTTCCTTCCTTTTGCAAAGAGGTATTGGGATATGCTCAAAAAACCTCCTAAAATATCTAGCTAGACCCATGAATGACATTATATCAGCTATGTTCTTTGGTACTGGCCATTCGATTATATTTTTCTTTTCTCCGGGCCCACAGCAATTCCATCCTTGGTAATGATATGTCATAAATATTGAATTTTCTCTTAAAAGAAATCATATTTGTTGTACTTTGAATACAACTCATGCTCCCTTAAGTTTTTTAGGACAATCCGTAAGTGCACCTTATGTTATTCTTTATTTTGGGAATATATTAGTATATATTCGATGAAAATCAACACAAACTTATCCAAATATTGATGAAATACATTGTTCATGAGACACATAAAAGTTGCGGGAGCATTAGTCAACCTAAACGGTAATACAATGAACTCATAATGTTCATAGTGAGTTCTAAAGGATGTTTTGGCTATATCGTCCTCCTTCATTCTGATTTTATGTTAACCTGAATGAATATCAATCTTCGAAAATATTATATCCCCCTTCACTTGGTCAAATAATTCATCAATACGAGGCAAGGGGTATTTTTTTTACTACCAATTTATTTAGCTGTCGCTAATCCATGGATAAACATAAAGTTCCATCTTTCGTCTTAACGAAGAGTACAGGAGATCCATAGGGTGATACATTTGAGAAAATATACTTTTTCTCAAGTATCTCCTGTACCTGCATTTTCAATTTAGTCGGTTATCGTACACTCATGTGATAAGGAGCTCAGGATACCCGGGTAGCTCTAGAGGTCAAATTGATGGTAAAATCTATATCTCTCTTTGGAGGTAGTCCTGAAAGCTCCTTAGGAAACATGTCCGGAAAATTTTATACTATAGGTATATTTTCTAAGGTAATAGATTTTTCCTTTAAATTATAATACCCTAATTGTATTGCATAAATTTGAAATCTTTTTCATATAGTTTTTGTAATTGGGAAGCTATTACTGGTGTTAATTTCAGTGGTATTTGTATACCCTGAACTTCTTGTCTTATTCCCTCTTCATCCATGTAATTTGTTATCTATGATAACCCTAAATAAAAATATTAGTTTGATTTGGTCATTATAGATAGGGTTTGTTTTTTTAGGTTCACGTGATACTTGTTAGGGGGTCCATTCATTGTTTAAAAAGGTCATCATAACTAAAAGGGTCAACACTCCTTCCATTTTTGAAGTCATCATTTCATATTTTTGAGGTCTGACACTTTTACAGACTTTTGTAGCAAACAAAATTATGCAAACCAAGAATTTTCTATGAAAGTTCCTGACACTTCTGTAGTGAAACAATCTTCTCCAACACTTCTCTCGCTACGAGAGTTTGTGGCTTTGTAACGGTTTTGTTGAATATCATTATTTGTCATGTTGAAGGTACTAAGTTGTTATGCCTTTTGATCCCCCTGTCCTCCACTCCCTCTAAAATCACTTTTACCTCTCCCTTTCCCTTTATACCATCTCGTCTCATCAAAAAGTACACAAGTGTTGTCATAGATTAGGGTTTGAGCTGTCAAAATAGGTTTAGTCTTGGTCTAGGTGTTATAAGCTTGGCAGTAGGTCAAAAGGAAGCAGCTTTCAAGTAGCTCTCGACATGTTAGAAAGCACAGCCAACAAGAAACACTACAAAGGAGGAATTGTGGTACATTATGAACCCACAGACATGAAGCTAGTTGAAGAAGATCCTTCTTTGATATAATCATTTTCCAGCATGGGTTGTCCTTGATTTTGTCAAAAGTTGCAGGGTCTTCATATGCAGATCACCAAGGATTTCACTCTCAATTTCACAAGAGTTGACACGAAGGTAGGAATTATGCGCTTGAATGTCTCTCCAAACACCATTGCTCATGCTACTGAAATCCCAAGGTTAGGGGAAACATGGTTCAAAGTTCAAAAGTTCCAGTTGTAGAATTGTGATGAATTCTAGAAGGATGAACATCAAGGGATTGATATAACAGTGGGAATTCCTAGAACCTGTCTCAAAGAACATTATTCCAAGTTGTTGATGGTTATTCATAAGTATTTTACATGTGAGGGAAGGATGGAAATGGTTTACCAATATCACTTCAGGTTGCTGCTTCAATTCATAGGTAAACAACCCTTAAATATTCCTTTTTACCTCTTCAGAAGTTTAGGGAAGATGGTTGATAAAGTACAAGCTAAACCAAAGGCAAGTAGTACCTCTGTTTTCCATCATGGTCTTATAAAATTGTTATTAGTTGAAGATCTGAATGAATTGAGTATGGATTGGCTCACATTTTTATTCCTAAGTGGATAGGAACTAGATGACACTAGACCCTCTAGAAAAACTCCAAAATAAAAATCTACAACACATAGAGTAGAACAACAATTAGTGGTAGAGGAACAACCTATAATGGAGGCTTCTACAAGTGCTATGAGGAAAATGAGTAGAAGATAGAAGAAAGAATAGGAATAGAGTACACAGAAGGGCATATTGACTGACATACTAGAAGCCATAGACATTGAAGAAGGCCCAGATGAGTAGCCTATAGAGGTGATCCCAGCTGAACCAAAGAAGAAAAGCAAGAGAGAAAAGGAATTGGATTTTACTCAAGAAGAGCAGGGTTTCATTTTCAGACCAAGGAAACCTGTCACACGATCAATGCAGCAAGTGGAGAAGGTACCTGAAGCACCATTAAGAAAGACAGAGTTATTCTAGAAACCATCAAAGCAAAAGAAGTGTAAGGAGTTTGTTCAAGAAAAGAGTGAAATAGAAATCCTACAACAATAGTTAAAAGAGGCCATACAAGAAATAAGTAAGACCAAGCTGGAGTTTGATGCATACCAAGATGAAGTGTTGAAGAAAATAGAATTTTATGATGAAATTGCAATCCAGTCTAAGGAGATGATTAAAAGAACTCTGGCTATACACATAATGTTGGAACACATCTATAGGAGAACTAATTGGTTGCAAGCAGATAGAAAAATTCTACAAGGATAAGTTGCAACACTAGAAACTTAGATTGAGATGATCCATCTTGAACTCAAGAAGAAAAACCTCAGGATTGTTCTTGAAGTAGATGTTACTCCATGATATGGAAAACTCTCCAATTTATGTCTTTACTATACTTATTTTAGTTAACTCAATTATATGTATAGTCCGCATGGTGTTAGAAGTCGTCAGGAGGCTTTAAAATCATGGAGACTTGAAACAATCAAAATTTTGCAACTTTCGAAGCAACTACCCATAGTGAAGCTGTGTTTTTGCTATGAAATTATTGTAGCATTCCATAAGGGTTAAGAATGGTCTAAACATCAGCAAAGGAAGTTCTTAAGGCTTATGTTTAGCTCATGAACATCAAAAAATGCCTCAAAACTAGCAGATGGAAAAAAAATGTAGCCTAAGTGTTTTTTTTAAATCTCTATGAAAGTACTGAAAAGTTGTTTTGCTATGAAATCATGAAAAAACTCTACTTTTCTGTCTTTTTGAATATTTTTGATATCATACATCCGAGTTCTAGGTGGATTCCAGATGATGAAGGGTGTCCATGCCATCATGATAACATCCTATTTTTCAGCATACTAGGTCAACAAATAACAACATCTACAAATCAGCCAACTAATTAAGAAAGTCATCCTAAAGGAAATTAAATTGATGTCTATTAGCAGTTTAAAGATTTAAGGGCACTTTCACAAAACTAGCATGAAATTGGCTTCGGTTATCTACATTAACAAGAAGTGGTTATGATTTTAAAGCTAGTAGAGTCCTAGTTGAGTCCAACTATTGTAAAGCAGAAAATCCCTAAAAGGATCGTGGTAGTTAGAAGAAAAGTAGGACGTATCTAGATTGATGAATCAAATTTGGCCCAAGTGGAAAGATATGTAAAGAGATCTTTCTCTATAAATAGGTATATTTTCAACTTTGAGAGGAGTGGATGAAGAATGTGAAGAACAAACCTTTTCTAATATTTTCATCCTTTAATATAATTTTGTGGCTATTCTGTTTACGTACCTAAGATTCATTACATGGCTTTTATGGTTTTTATAAGGATTGTTTCCAGTTTCACATAGTGTCTTGACCACTTGGAAATCTCATTAAACTGATCCAATTTCCTTCATATACTATGTACGACTGTAGATGTTCATTTGTGTCAGTTTAAAATCTATAGATGCCTCAGCTTCCATTAATTCTTTTTGTTTGCTCTTTCTGTAATTTGACTCCACACCAATGGTAGTAGTAAGCATGTTTTTCTTCACCTAAAAAAACACAAAAAGAAATAAAAGTTAATCATATGACTGTTTCAATTATTTCAAAAAGATTTGATAATATTTGAGAGAGCCCTCTTAGAATGGAATGATAACTTCCAATTCAAGTGGTTTGAAATAGTTACACTAGGTTAAAGGTTGAAGGATCTCAATTCTTTCTAGCCTAGTGATGACATAATTAATAGTTTTTTCTTTAAAAATAATGAGGGACCAACATTTCACCAACTAGTCCATACATATTAGGACATCATATGATCCTAAAGGTAAGACATTCAAGTCTTCCACAATGGGTTGACCTACTAGTTTCAGAGGGCAACTATTAACTTTAGCCAACACCCTTCACTTTACTCCTGTAGCGAGTTGTACTAGCCAAGGGTTCTTAAATTTAACAGCATGTAAGAAACATTGTTCAGCCACTTTTGGAATTACATAACTAAAAGTACCTCCTATATCAATCAAAATAGATGTATTTCGGTCAAATATCTTACCTTCGAATTCTACCATTGTAGGTTGGTTCTCATCTTGATGATCCTCGAGAGCAACATTAATTTTAGGAATACTTATCGCCACCTCTTCTATTGTTGATTATTCTTCAATATGTGCAACTTGATCAGTTCCTTTATGGTACAAACATTTTTTTATCATAGTGTGGTACTGCACATCCCCAACACTGTACTGGTGGTCTAGAAATTGTTTCCACTTCAGTCTTATTTGATTTCTCATTCAGCTTGGATTCGATTGGGAATTTTAATCTTGGCTTATTTTTGTTCACATTTCTAGTTTTTTGACATTTATAGGGTCCTTTATTAATAATGGTTTTGTTTCCTTTATGTTAGACAATTATATATTACAGAGCAACAGAACACATAAAATATATTGCAGTAATACAAACACATAAAAAGAGAGAGATATAGATATACATGGTTCACCCAATTTGGGCTACATGCATGGAGAAAGAGCCAATCCTTCCTTTTCTATTATCTAGCAAACTGAAGAGATAAAACCTATACCAGATCTGGTGTAATTCCCTCTTTGCTCTCACCCAATATCCTCTCTCTTTCTCACTCAGAATACAGATCTACATAGACACAATACAATTCCCTCATATATAGCAAGGGGTTGCCTTCAAGGGGAAAAATACCCTAAACTAAACATAACTTCTACCATCAGATCTCTGCCTTATGAACAACTCAAATTAAATATGAAATTACAACATTTTACAAGGAAATTTTACATCTATTTTTAGCTTCGGGGGTGCTACCCGCGATCGCCCACTAAGGGGGCTCCCAAAGGTCATAGCCGCCCCCTGCTAGACCCCCCCTATAGGGTAAATATTACAGGCGGTGTTGCCGCCACATTATGAACTAGAGTCTAATGCGGTGATACCTCTAAATAAAGAAGATAATCGGGCTCCACACCCAATAATCTCCCACTTAGAGACTGATTATAGAAATTTCATTGCTACTTCATTTGTTGGAAAATCACTCCACTTTGGACATCGTTGCTTCTCATCTTCTTCATAATACTTGAAGACCAATTGAAACTGAGGAAAATCCTAGTTTCTCCCTGGTTACAACTTTTGTTAACATATCTGTAGGATTCTGGCTAGTGTGTATCTTTTCCAGATTCAACTATCCACCTTCCAATGCTGACCGTATGGAATGATACTTGAGTTGTATATGTTTTGTCTTGGAATGAAATGCAGAGTTCTTTGCAAGATGTATGGTGCTCTGGCTGTCACTGTATAACATTCCTAACTCCTGCTGCTTACCCAATTCATCCAGAAACCTTTGTAACCAAATTGTTTCTTTACTAGCCTCTGTAGCAACAACATACTCTACTTCCATTGTTGAGAGTGTAACAACACTTTGCAGTTTTCAAACCAAACTGATAGTTGTTCAACCTATAGTAAACACATACCCTGTTGTGCTCCTCCTGTTATCTCTATCACCCACCATATCTACATCAACATATCCCTGTAGAGCAATGTTTAAACCACCAAAGCATAATGCTTGATTTGTGGTACCTCTCAAATACCTAAAAATCCACCGCACCACCATCCAATGTTTTTCCCCTAGATTGTCCATGTACCTACTTACAACTCCCACTGGATTTGCAATATCAAGCCTTGTGCAGACCATTGCATACATTAAGCTTCCAACTGTTGATGCATATGGAACTTTAGACATATTAGCCATTTCTTCCTAAGTCTTGGGACACACCTCCTTACATAGTTTGAAATGGGTACCCAAAGGTATACTAACTGGTTATGCATTCTGCATATTAAATCTTTTCAACACCATTTCTATGTACTGACTCTGAGATAATGTTAATTTTTTATTCTTCTTGATCTAGTTATTCTGATAACAAGTATTTGTTTTGCAACACCCAAATCCTTCATTCCAAATGAGGTTTCCAATTTTGTTTTAGGCATATTTATTTCATGCACGTTAGAACCTGCAACAAGCATGTCATCCACATACAATAACAATATAATATAGTTGCCATCATTTGCTTTTTTGAGATAAACACAATGATAAGAGTGACATCTAGTATAACTTTGTTCAAACATAAACATGTCAGATTTTAGATACCACTGCCTTGGAGCCTGCTTTAAGCCATACAAGCTCTTCTTCAATATGAACACTAGTTTCTCCTTACCTTTTACCTCATATCCTTGTGGCTACTGCATATATATCTCTGCCTCCAAATCCCCATGGAGAAAGCTTGTTTTTACATCTAACTGTTCAAGATATAAATCTTCAACTGTTACTAGACTTAAAATAGTTTTCATTGAAGTCATTTTAAAAACAGGAGAAAATATCTCATCAAAGCCTATACCATTTTTCTATGCAAACCCCTTCACCACATGTCTAGATTTATACCTTTTCCTACCTCCATCTTCTTCCTTCAATCTGTAAACCCATATTTTCTGCAATGTTGTTTTACCTACAGGCAACTTGACTAAGTGCGAAGTCTACTTATGTGCTAAGGATTCAATCTCTTCTTTCATGGCTTTCTCCCACTTCTTCCTGGTTTCTACCTACACTACCTTTTCATAACATTCTGGTTCACCAAAATCAATTAACATTACATAATATAATGAACGAGAGTATCGTCCAAGCGGTCTACATATCCTGGTAGATCTTCTAACACCACTTTCAGGTGTTTGAGGTGCTTGTTGATATTGTGGTAGCTATTAATGTTATGGTTGTTGATCATTATGATTTTCAGGCACCATCACTTTTTTCTGTGATCTCTTCAAGCACTGTTTATTCTCTATTTTCTTTTTCCTATTTCTTTTCCTGCAGTTGATCCTTATACAAAACCGTTTCATTGAATATGACATCTCTGCTCCTAATGATTTTGTGTTTTTCATAATCATAAAAGTGATAACCAAAATCATTAACACCATCCAATAAAGGTACATTTCTTTGATTTTTCCTCAAGCTTTGTTCTATTTTCTTTCTTAATTTGGACAAAGGCTTCACAACCAAAATTCCTTAAAAAAGAGTAGTTTACCTTTTTACCTATCCATGCCTCCTCTGGAATACCACCATCCAAGTAACTTGAAGGCCCTCTGTTTATTAGATAAAAAATAGTATCTACAACATCTGCCCAAAATTGTAAAGGTAATCTTGCATGCAATCTCATGCACCTTGCATGCTCCATGATTGTCCCATTCATCCTTTCTGACACACCATTTTGTTGTGGTGTTCCTGGAACTTTCTTCTCTCTATGAATTCCATTTTCTAAAAAGTACCTATCAAACTCTTTATTACAATATTCACCTCCATTATCTGATCTGAGACACTTCAACCCTTTTCCTGTCTCATTTTCAACCAAAGCTTTTCATTTCTTGAAAGTATCAAATACATCAGATTTATTTCGAATACAATAAATCCAGGTTTTTCTGGTTGCATCATTAATAAAAGTAACATAATAGTGAGAGCCACTAAGAGATGATACCTAAGCAGGTCCCTATACATCTGTATGTACAAGCTCTAATTTTTCTCTCTTCTTTTCTTTCCCAACTTTTAGAAATCTGACTCTCTTCTATTTTCCATAAACACAATTTTCACATAATTCCAAATCAACATGCTTCAAACCTGGCAACAAATTTCTTGAGTGAAGGATTTGCATTCCCTTCTCACTCATGTGCCCAAGCCTATGATGCCACAATGTCATATTTGCTCCTGTAGAGGTTAAAGCATTAACAAAATTTGAAATGCCATTGCATAAATACAATGTACCAACCCTTTCTCCTTTTGCTACTATCAAGGATCCTTGAGTGACCTTCCAGGTTTTATCTGTGAAAGTAGTTACGCAACCTTCACCTCCCAACTACCCTGTTGAAATCATATTTTTCTTCAGATCTGGAACATGTCTTACCTACTTGAGTATCCATTGAGTTCCATTTTGTTGTTTTATGAAAATTGCACCCATACCAATGATTTTACAGGGCTTATCATCACCCAATCGAACCTATCCAAAATCTCGTTGAACATAATTATGGAAATGTTTCCTATCAGGTGTGGCATGGAATGAGGCCCCTAAATCTACCACCCAGGCTCAAATATTATTTTTTGATGAAAGAATCAAAGAATCTTGCAACACACCACTTGTTACATTCGCTTCATGATTATTTTCTTGCTACACATCTCATTCTTTTCCCTTCAAAAACTTGTAATATTTCTTTAGGTGTCCTTTCTTCCTGCATTTCTAGCACAATATTCTGGATCTGGACTTGGATCTACCTCTTATTCACTTACTGTGATATCCAGGGCTCTTTCCTCTTTCCATTTTTCTTCCCCTAGTCTCTATAGTCAAACCATTACCTGATGTCTCACTGGAGATTTTCTGTCACATTTCCTCGCTAAGGATTTCACTGACAACATCATCAAACTTTAAAGTGCTAGATCCAGAGACATAGTTACTAATGGCCATAACTAAACCATTCCAACTTTCTGGAAATGAGCACAAAAATAATAGAGCTCTAACTTCATCATCAAAAGTTACCCCTATAGAACTTAACTCACTGGTAACTATATTAAATTCATTAAAATGATCAGCAATAGATCCACCTTCTAACATCTTCATATTAAATAAATGCTTCATAAGAAATACCTCATTTGAGGTTGAGGTTCTTTTAAATAGTCTGGGCAATGTTGACATTAAACCCTCTATTGTCGTTTCCTCTGAAATATTAAAGAATACTGAAGCCATTGGGCATAGCCATATTGTTCCAAGTGCCTTTCTGTCGAGAATATCACATTTTTTGTTTGTCATACTCGTCAGATTTTTTGCATTTCTACTCAATGGTTGGTAGAGATCTCTATGGTACAAACAATCTTCCATCTGCATCTTCCACAGCTAGAAGATTTGGCCATTAAATTTTTCGACCCTAAACCTACCATCTTCCGCCATTACTCCCACTCGAACCAGGAACCCTTTTCTCCTATAAGTTTATCAGCCAAATATACCTTTGGCTCTGATACCAGTGGTTAGCAAATTATATATTTCAGAGCAATGAAACACAAAATATACTGTAGAAATACAAACACAAAAAACACATAAAACAAGAGAGACACAGATATATGTGGTTCATCCAATTTGGGCTAATTCCATGGAGAAATAGCTAGTCCTTCCTTTTATATTATCCAGCAAACTGAAGAGATACAACCTACAGCAAATTTGGTGTAATTCCCTCTTTGCTCTCATACAATATATTCTCTCTTTCTCACTCAGAATATAGATCTACATAGATACAATACAATTCCATCATATATAGTGAGGGGTTGCCTTCTAGGGAAAAAAACCCTAAATTAAACACAACTTCTACCATCAGATCTCTGCCTAATGAATGACTCAGATTGACTACAAAATTACAACATTTTACAAGACAATTTTACATCTATTTTTAGCTTCGGGGGCACTTCCCCCAGTCTCCCACTAGGGGAGGGCTCACAAATGTCGCAGCTGGCCCCCGCTAGACTCCCCCTGCAATGTAAATATTATGGGTGGTGTTTCCGGCACATTATGAACTGGGGTCCAATGTGGTGATACCTCTAAATAAAGAAGATAATCAGGCTCCACACCCAACACTTTACTACCTGCTGGAAACTTAACTCTTTTTTATCAGTCCATTTCTTTCCTCCATCTCCCTTTTACATGGTTTGCTGATAGCATAAACGAGATTTTCTTATAACTTCATCCATGGTTTTCATATTTTCAAATTCCAGACATTCTTTTGTAAATAATGGAAAATTGCTATAAATCTCTATACCTTTGCTTTTCCTTCCCATATGTAGGGATAATATCGCAACAAACATGTGAATTTCAATATGAATTCATCCATAAACAATTTTCCTAGTCAAAGTTCATGAAACTCTTTTGCCTTCTCTTCATAAAATCTTTCAGTTAAATAATTTTCCTTAAAGTACTTCTGAAATTTTTCCCAAGTTACATTTTGTTCATTTACTCCACGTATTGTTTTCACCTCCTCCCACCATAAGGTGGATTTTCCTTGCAATTGGTAGATAGGTAAGCGAGCTTTTAAATTGTGATTATATTTGTATGATTGAAAATACTTATTCATATTAATAACTGAGGCTTCGACAACCTCCTCTTGTTCATCATCAATGAGGGGATTTTTTACCTTTCGAAATTCTCCTTGTAACACATTTTTTTTCCATTTATGCTTTTTATGATCTGATACATTGTTTGATTCTTCCTCTTGGTTTTATTTGGCACGTTTTGTTTCTAAATGTTAATTTCTGAACTCTTGATCACCAGTCATGTTCCCATGTTAAGGACTAGGAATTGGTTGTCATTGATTCTTTTTGTTGGACAAACTTCTCAAAATATTCTCCTCTTCTTACATCAACCTCTCTTTGTCCACTCACAACCTGGCCATATAATTATTTAGTTCTTGTATAGTTTACAGAACGATAGCGTTGGTGTTGCGCGAATCCTCCCCCAACTCTACGCATAATTCATGATTGGTTTCTAGAAAAGATGTTGTTCCTTCTCCTGTCACCAGTCTTAGTGGTGTCAGTCTAGTCCTCCTCATGATGTCTTCTTTTCTCTCTCTATGCACATCACAATTATTGTTATTCATTTATCATCCAAAGGCCTCAACTTTGCAACGTGGCTCTCATACCACTTGTCACATACCTCGGCTAAAACATTTCAAAGGAAAAAAATAAAGTGAACAATTTCTTTTACGTTTATTTAGAAACATTATGTTAAAAATTAGATTAGAGCCTTAATCAATTTACTATGGGATTAATCACTAAATATGAGAACTTCTTATTTGATAAATATTTGACTAGATGGAAAATAAATGAAATTTATTCAATCATATAATTAAATTTTAATTATTAATACAATTCAACGTTTTTACTAGCATCTAGGGTCAAGTGTAAATATGGCACCTATGGTCTAATTACATGAATTAAACACCCCTTAGAGTTAGCAGGACCATGGTTCTAGATGCTTCTGAGAGAATTACATTTGTTAGCCATGTTCGCAGGAAGGGTCCCTCATCCACGACTCTCTGCAATGTGAATTCATCGAATAGTGGATGTTGGAACCCTAATTTCCTATGGAACCTCCACTCTAGAAGAGTCTTGACATTTCTCATTTTCGCCTGCAAGCATTCTCAACTCCAAGGTTTTGTATAGGTGTGATTTAAAATTTCATATGGAATTGTTGACCTTGTAGTCTCTACCTAATACTACCATCACAACCCTGGCAGCCCATTCTCTTACAGGACTATCAGAGCCATCATTTCACTCAAATCCTAGATGAAGACATCTAAACTCGACTGTCAATCTCATGTAACATCTTGTCTCATCATGATGGTTTGATTTGTTTTGTTAATTAATTTATTTTGCTAATGATTTGAGTTATTCTGGCTTAGGGTCTACAAAAGGGTTTTAACCCTTCTCTGCTTTGGATTGTTTGGCTCGAAACTGTGTCCCTCTTCTGTCATTCTGGTCACAAGAGAATGCATAGCTACAACTCCACCCAGATATCGGGTAAAGTGGATAACTTACATCGTATGAGAGCATGGGGGTTTGAATTTTGAGCAATAGAGTTAACGATTTACTGGATTGGTAATTTTCTTCATTTAAATGTGCTTCAAAATTGAATATTTCCTTAAGCTTTAATTCAAAAGTTATTTTGTTATATTTATAGAGAATTTCCTCCTTTAATGGGTAAATTTATGTGTCCTTTAAATTTATTTACTTTGGAATTGATATGATTGTTCCATATACTGGAACTTTGTTCCGATACTTAATTTCATGAATAGTTTACTTTCGTTGTCATGTTATGTTCGACCTTATATACTACAAAATTTTAGGGTTATCATATATTGAATATCGATACGGTTTCCTCACAGAGGGCTGCCATGGTGTCTGTGATGTGCACTTTCGGTGGCCAAATTTTGACTGGAGTTTTCTCCCTTCCATTTTGTAATAGATAAATTTCTACATTAGCTCTCTTGCCCTGCTATATTCTTGCATACGATATTGATTGTTTAGCTTTCGATTGTTAGATCTAATAGAATTATTTTTTACTTACGTAGTTCTAATTCTACTATTCATAGTGATTTCCAGTTTTTCTAAAAAGAGACAATTTTACCTTCCCTCATTGCATTAAGTATCAATGCCATCTATTAACTATAGCTTAATAGTATTGGGGTTTTTAGATTGTTCTATAAATTATATATAATTAATATTTCCTAGTTAGTTAGGCCTTTCTTCCATAAGGAATTATACAAGTATGAACAAACGATGAATTTTTGTTTCCTAAAACCAGTTGCATACTTTTATTTAGAAATTTCCCAGTTAATTATTTTTTCCACAAATTCTTTTCTTCCTTACCCTTTGTTTTAATTTCTTCTTGACTGTAATTACCCAGCTGCTAGAATCTTGTTTTCACAAGGATTATATAAAACTAATCAGAATTTAAAGATTTCTATTTTGTTTCTACATAAAGTGGTTACATAGTTTTGGTTTAGAATTTCCTAGTTTAGCACTTTCTATTAAACTACTTCCTATTTTGGAGTTTGGGATAAATTCGAGTACCCCTGTTTACTGTAAACAGAACATCCTACCCAAGAAATGTATTTAAATTTTCAGATAGAAGTAGGTACTTATGTGAAATTTGTGCCAAGTTATTGTCAGCTTTTAGTCTAGTTCTTGAATATAATTTTACCTTTCAATACAGTTCTTGAATATAATTTTCCAAGTCCCTCCCAACCATAAGATAAAAAATTACAGGCTAAGTCTCCCCCCCAAGTTACTCCTCACATGCAAGAAATTTATAACTGTCAACTATTATGCATTGTGGCTATCTGATCTTAACTAGACTTAGCCGAGTGTGGCTTGAATAACCCGTATGACATTTCAACATGGATTCCATGTTCTCTAGTTATTTTGTTTCTTAACCTCATGTATGCATACCCTCTTGGTCCTTTTCCTTGAAAATAAATCTCCAAGGAAGTAGTTAGGGGTAGGTAACTTCCTACTCTAACTACTTGACTTTTGAGAGATATGTAATTGGCATCATTCAAGACATTTGCTTCCTGCATAGCTTGATCAAAGTCTTTAAACATAAATAAATATATAAAATTGTTGTTTTTAGACTTCCTAAGTCAACTAATAGTATCAAGTTTGTTTGACTACAATAATTTAATATTTACAATTACTAGGGACATCACAGCTATGCCGACTCATATACACTATAAGGAGGTCCTAGAAATTGGAAGCACTTCCAACAAAATGGAGAAATGGCTCTAGTAAAAACGTGTGAACTAATTATCTTTTTGTTATTTGGATTACTATGAGTTTTTCCACAAGGACATTAGTATAATACATGAATTTGCAGGACCCTCTCTACCTTGTTGTTGGTGAAAAATACTTGAGCACCATATCGAGCTAGTAATTACACAAGTTTATCTCCAGTGCAAAGGGGAAAGAAAATTTAGGAACCAGAAGAACTTAGAAGTAATGCATAGCATCAAAAGGAAAAAATATGCCTCAAGAATATGTTGGACAAGTAATACATACCTTTTTCTGACAATCATCCATACCAACCTCAAAGAAGAGGTCTTTATTAGATTGCAAAGCATTTGGAGTGAGTGAAATAATTGGTGTCTTAATTCCCATTGACCTCAACTATCTTGTACCCTGCCATAGAAGCTAGTTCTTTCCAATGTAAGAATGAACTAAAATGTGAACCCACATTAATAAGTATTTCTATATGTGAGAACCAAGATTATTAAATTAAAAAATCACAAACAGGCAAAATGAAACAATGCTACAGATACAATCTATTAAAAATTATTTATCTCATTTCCATCCATGATAGCCAATCTTGTGCCCAATAACAAAATATCATAAGTTCTACCCTATTTGAACATGTCACCCATTACCTTTCCATTTCCATCTTGTTCATAGTGAAGGTCAAGGTTGTGAAGCACATTCCAAAATTTTATTTGGTATACATAATCAACAAGATTCAAGTTGGTTTCATAAATTGTTCACACGTTTTTCCACTAACATAAGATTCAAATATTGGACTCATTAAATTTCCATAAGTTCATATATTTAATGGGAGCAATGGTTCTTGGGACCTTTTGAAAACACATCAAATATATTCCCTACTCAAGACCAAGGTCTTAAAACTAATCTGGCTTGAAAATATCCCTGATAAGATCGTCACCATGAGTATTGATGATGAAAAAATGAAGCAATTTTAACCTTAGGCTTTATATGTCACGGTAGGCATGCCATTGCAAATGTCATCACATAAATCTCATAAGTTCATGATATTATCCCAACATTGAAGTTGGGCTCTTAGGCTACTTTTCATAATCCGTAACTTTCCTCCCTTCACTTTTAGGCTAATCAATCAGATTTATTCATCATTTCCAATTGGGTTTTCTGAATGGCGATATTAATTCACACTCCCACAATGTAAGAATAAAGGTTTACATGTGAAGGAAATTAGACAATTAACATTACATACATTGTATTAATTCAAGATGGTTACAAAAATATAAAAAATTGTTACATGCATTATTAATACCATATTCTAATCAAATAAACAATGCTATTATGAAACTCATACATTGTTAATTGAATTCAATGAAATACATCACAAATTTCACATCGAAATTGATTCTCTTCCAATGTGTCAAGCTTTCTAGTAGAATATCTGAAACCATCACCATGAAGCCAGATCACAAGAGATCATATACCAAAAAAACTATTACTTTACTTCAAGATAACATAATTTTAGCAAGACTTAGACAAAGAAAAACACTAACCTAACATGCATTCTAAAGCATTCCACAATTCATGCCTTATAATTAGTGATTAGCTCCAACGTCAAAGAATATCTACCATCGTCATCAAGGGCATATTATGGCCATGGAGAAGTAGGGTAACAAATTAAATAATGAGTAGTCTTTAAGAAATACCAACACAAGTTTATGGTTATTGTAGACCAAGTGCAAGGCAACAAAAATAGTAGAGAAGTTTTGACATGTAATATTTCTTAATACAAGTGTCAACAATGCTCAATAAAACACATAAAAATGTCATCTCTTAGGATAACAGAGTAATTCATAATACTTGGCTGAAATAGATCATTCAAGATATATTTCTAATATGTTATCTTTGACCATGAGAATAGTGACTTGAAGTATGATTATTGTGTGAAGCAAACACTGACTTGTTTCATGTATAAAAAAAATTCAAAAGAAGAAAGATGCACCAGCATTAAAGAACATGTTCCACATAGATTTGTTATCATGAGAAACCAGACTTATGCCACCTATACAAACTAGGTTATAATGGTGAAACTACTTCCTAATCAATATATCAATAATGCTCAAAAAGGAAAATATCAGAGTTTAAAGCAAACATATTATGTGTATACTATAAAGGGTTGTGTCTAGTGGTAAATACTATAGTTCTCTAAGGAATGAAATTAGATGAAATAAACAATAATAGAATTAGTACATATAAAGTGTTTTTAATAGAGATGATATATGTCAATATCAACACATGTCCACTATGTTACCATCGTATATCATTGGCACAAAAGATTACCTAAACAACGGTATAATATACATAAAACGATAATGATTGATGGATGTGGTTACAGTACACAACATTAAAAGGTTGTGATTTTTAATAATATCATTTCTATCACTATTGCTTATATAATATGATGGGTATTTGATGTAAGAACAAAGCAGGAAGATGGGAGAGAGAGTTTTTGTATTGAGAAAACTCTGACTCTTTTTGTACAACTCTAATACATTCTCATAATATTAAGTGTCAAAGGAGATTTAATAATTAAGACTCATGGATCTTTATCTTAGTATGACAAAGACAACATTGACTTCTTCTCACGAGCACATGAATAGAAAATGTTTGAAATGGACCACAGACTAAATCCACTACATTTCACCATTATCAAATTCCAGCTAATGTTAAAATCAATTCAATTCAATCAAATAATCTACCTAAAGTCACGAGATTCTATGACTTGGTACATCTTTGCTGCATTGCTATACGATTGAAATTATCTAGGATTCAATGCAATAAGATTTCTCTCAATATTGTTGAAATAATTTGTTTTAAGTACTAGTCAAGGTTTTTCCTGAGCATGAGGAGTTGTTATGTGATCTAATGAAACAATATCTACTACTTCATTGTTAGAGAGAACATCCCATACCTATTGTACAAAACAATATGGAAAAGATAAACATCAGAAGCCATTTGAAATAAAATTCAATGGTTACCAAGGAAATGTATATGATGTGAATAGTATAAAGTTTGTATGGAAACATCGAACGTTTGTAAGGCACACATGTGAATGCCAAACTTTAGTCCACTATTTGAGACAACTAGGATTAAGTCAAAATCACATAGAAGAGGTGATACCCTCCTTGGAGTAGACATTTTTGAGTTAAACACACAGCTGCTTGTTGGACTTATGGGTCTTAAAGTTACTAAGAACCATTTCGGTTTGATTTTAATTTGCAATGCAACAAAAGCTTAGGTTGTTGTTTGCATGAATAAGTTTGATTTTGACTACAGATAGTGGTTATATTTCTTTTTCCATTATTACATGTGTTTTTTCTTGGAGTGAAATTGTATGGTGACAATATTTTGTAGAGGAATATGCCTCTTTAATTAGGCATCTTCATCAAACCTTGCAAGCTAATATAGAATTCCATATTTTATCTAAAATATCTATGTATGATAGATTGGAAATGTGTGCAATCAAAGAGATGATAAATCACCTAAAAATCATCTCTAAAAGGAACGCTATGAAGGGTAATAAATTTTTCAATAATCCAATCATTTCCATTATCAATCTTTAGAATTTGTTTGATACTTTTGATCTTGAAACCAACTTAGAAATGTTTCTATTTAAATTGAACAAATTTGTCTTTGGTATACCTTTGGTTTCTAAATTTCCCATGTTGTGGTTCCATAGTTCATACAACCAAATTTTTCCATTATCTCCTTGTCTCAGTTACCCACACCATAACTTCATTAATGACTCAACCTATCATTAGGAATTGCAAAAACAATTTTCGTGGGAGTTTTTTCTTTAGCAAAAAGTAATTATTGAAATTAGTAAGAGCTAATTCTAGTAAGTTGTTGAGTTGCATTGTTTATTATATTAGTTTTCTACCATTCTCTTACCAAATTCGACACACAAATTTTTCCTAAACAACATAAATATCTTAACAATAACTTGGCATGAATGTAGAACAAGGAAATACCTTATGAGTTGAGATAATTACACTAAAGGTAATTTTTATGAATAGACTTTTGTCATGATGACTTCCTTGACACTAAAAAGGTATATGGACATTTTGATTTTGAGATCATCTAAATTTGTTGGTTCTCCATACTCTATTATTTGCAAGTTCTACTCAATGATCAATGTCCTATTCCTCCATAGTGCCATGATTGTCCCATTTGACATAAAAATCATAGTTCCTCAGGGATGAGACGAGAAATATGTTTCAATTTTTGCTCCAAATACCAATTAGTTTGTCTCAAATCCATGTACATCCACCCTTTGTTTTTAGTTTTCTTTATGGGAATTCATGCAAATCCATCCTCTTTTATTGATTATATATTACTTATTTCAATTTTACATATGACAGAGGAAAATATATGGTTGTTATGATGGGAAAAGAACTCAATGTGTCCCTACATGCAACATTGTAGAAACAAAGGACTCAGAATGGAACGTGAGCCTTCCTTTCAGATCTATGTTCTTTGCACCATGTCTGCCATCAAGAATTTTTCCTCTACAAAGGAAGATGGTCAGATATGGACTACCATTGATGCTAAGGAAGGATAAAACTCCATTATTTCCTCTATATCTTCCGACAACAAAAAAATTGGTTTTATGTCCAAAGCTATTTGCATAGAGATCTAACATCCTCACAAATAAGAATATGTTACCGTACAAAAGATAAATTCAGTTGAGACCTCTATGTTTTAGTTTGTTTCTTGCAATAGATCATGTAAATGTATCTAAGTAAGGCATAGAAACGTGAAAAGGCATTTTTCGTTCCATGTAGCATGAAAAATCATTAATGATAACTTTGTCACTTAGAAGTGAAAATAGCTTATGGAATGTTGAATATGTTTGAGACGAGTGTCAAGAAATTTACATATAATTCTTTCTCATTTTCATGGTGTCCAGACAACTAGAGTGATCCGGTGAGCTATACCATTATAAATGGAACGGACAGATATCAATTTGACATTTTAACGTGAAATAAGGAATACCTTTTACTAACTTCCTTTTCCAAATTCTTTATGTATTTAGTAACCACATTAGGACCCTTTATATTTGTCAAAAAGACCCTAAGGTGCAACCTTGATTGACAAGCTTGTGCCATTATTCCCTGAAGTGTAATCAACAAATCAATTAGTTCATGAAAAATATTTTAAGTGCATTAGAGATTCTAGTAATCACTCATCATTCGCTTAAAAATGTTGTTTAAGTCGTATGGTATATATCACTTGGTATTTTAGTAATTCGATAAGACTCTGCAAAGGAACCTCTATAGTGAAACCATTTTAAATGACTCACATCAATAATGCTAGAACAACAAAAGAAGAATGGGGCACACTAATTAATGTGTGTGAAAATAAAGTTGTAACTGTGAGATATGTCTAAGGGAATTTTGCTAAATAAAGAGGCGTCTCATAGCATGTAGCCAAACACAATAATTACTTGGAATTTAGGTTTTTGAACATTTATGAATATCAAGCTGCCATCCAAAGATATATCTAAGGAAGTCTATATGGACATTCAACCACACCACATCATTTTTACCATCACCCCAATAACAACCACGAGCCACCTTATATATTTGACCTGTACTCACCACTTTGAGTTCACATAATGTATACCTATGGCTAGTTCATTAACAATTCAATCATTCAATGATGGGCTAGAGCATAGATAAAGACCCATAAATTAGTCCACAAAAATGGTAACAACCACCTTTCTTTATCTATCATTTCAACATATACCACAACATAATTATGCATCTACTAGCACATGAAGCACATATTTTCTCTCTAAACCAAGAGCTCCTATTTGATTCACCATTATTTTCACTACCTCCCCACACACTGTCAACAATAGGCAAATAAATACCACCTATCACATTCTCAATGGTCTAAAGAGGGAAATAGAAGCAATGCATGGCTCATACATCACCTCAGACATCAATAAATTTATGGACACACTAAATATACCACTTGAAATTCTCTGGGAAACATAAGGCAAAGGAATCATGGTTAGTAGAGAACAAACATCAAGACACAATATCTGCCACCCTGTAGTGTCTTGTTCTTGACAAATGTTAATTCATTTCCTTCAACAATTGGAAGAAGAAGCAATAACTAGGGATGAAAGTATTCTTCTGATTGAAATTGTTGGAACAAAGAAGATACTTGGGACAGTCTAATGAGAACACCTTACCCACCGGAGTTAAGTGATCTCCTCAAAAGCTAACTAACCACTAATTATATTCAACCTATAAAACCAAGAACAACTCTCCCTTGAGCAAACATTTAAATTTTTACATTCATTTATGGCCACTATAATATCTTCCCCATACTATGTTGTAAAGCACCTCAGCACAAAAAAAGGAAAAAAAATCAACAAAGAGCCCCCACGAGGGAAAATTTTAAGAACCCCTTCTAAATTTATAAGTATAATAAATAGGCGAATCTCCATGGTATATGGGAAAAATGGAAGGCGATTTTATCAATAATATAATATGTATATATAATTTTTTGGCAAATCTCTCACCATGCATGGTGAATATTTTACTCAATTAT